>NDXB01007291.1:0-13824 GCA_002631895.1 Agapornis roseicollis | reverse complement strand
AACTGCTCACCTGTCCCCAGAGAGAGTTCCATAGCCTCCAGCCTATCCCTAACATAAAGGGCATCTCCCCTGTCTGCTGGGCCTTTCTTTCCTAAAAAGTGTGTAACCTTCCATTCCAACACTCCGGTCATAGGAGCCATCCCACCACGTTTCTGTGATGCCTATTATATCATACCCCTGTAGACAGGCACACATCTCTAATTCATCTTGTCTGTTCCCCATGCTATGGGCATTTATATGAAGACACCTGAGCCGAGCTTCAAATGAAGCCAGCTCGTTGGCTAGAGCAGCTGGAATGTCGCTGCGTTGCTCTGAGCATTTATTATAGGTGGTGGCAACTGACTGGGTATGTTGGGATGGAATGATGCACTGGATTACAAAAAATTCTGAGACTTAATGTTTTCTTCTTGCACTTGATCACGTTTTCAATAGTATTTTTGCAAGCATCTAAGTGCAATATAACATTGAACCTGGATGGAGTATATCCAGGCTTCAGAATACCAAACAGCCCTATCAGTGCACCATCTAGACATTAATTTCCCACATAAAGGGTTTACTAGCACTTTGCATGTAAGTTGTATAACTTGTGACCAGCTGCTTCCATGTGCGGTGCGTAACTGATGGGAACATATGGCTTTAATTAAGTAGCCTATTCTAGCTGATTTTTAGGCATCTATCCACATGGCATACAATATTTGTTGAATCCAAATCAAGTTTCACAGCTGTCTCTTGAGATAAACTGATTGACTGACATGAGCTGCTTTTAAACACTGTCAGGTTAGTTCCCATAACCTCAGGATATTCAAGCAATGCAAAAAAATGGCTCAGCCATATGTGTTAATGTTCATATGACTAGGTCATAAATCCATACAGAGAGAGAGACGTATAAAGGTGTCAACATTTCAGGCTAACTTCAGTGGATTTCTCTTTCTACTGCTGCTGGCAAGCAGCAACACGAGAGCCCAAATGATCAAGAAAATTCCATGTTTTTCTGATTTGACTGTATTGCATACAGTGGCTCAACACCAATCTGAACTTTAACAGTAAGGATATGCATAGCAATTTTGAAGTGGAAAAGGATAATTACCAAGGTGCAGAACTGATGCCTTACTGCTTCACATCAGCTTAGAATGGGCCAGTGTTAGCTATTAGGAAAAACAATAAAGAAAAAGGTAGCTACCAAATACGAGACAACTCTTGTTCAGTGCATCGAACAGCAGATGAGTGAATCGGCATGTGATACACTCTGATTGTGGGATGTACTTGCTGCTATAAAAGGAAGAATATAAAAATCAGGGTTATGAAATATGAAGGATTATTCATACAGCTTATGAGAGTGCAAGTGTGTTTTCACTAGTCTTTTGGAGTGATCTGTGCTGAAAGCGAAGACAGATAATCACAGCTGATCTTGCATAATGCACTGACCATAAATTCTACTAAAGGTTTCAGGTGTAAAGTTAGAAGCTTTTAACTTTATTGGCAGGGTTGGGGAACACCTTTTGTATCTTTAGGTTTGTTTCAAAAGGTTGTGTTTAATTACACAATATGTAGAAAGTGAGACATGGGCTAAAAAGGATTATGAAAATAATTTTAGAGGCCATGAAATTCTTCTTGGGTAAATTAAGCACTTGGAAAACTGATTGAATCTTGTAATGAATTTTGATTTACTGATTTTCTGTAGTATAGTGGTGATGGCAAGAGCCCAAAACTGACAAGTGCTGTGAGGGAAGGGTGAGAGCACTCTAAATGCCAAGTTTGGAGCTCTGTAATTAATAAGCTGTCTCTGGTCCCTATGAAGATAAGAAGATAAACTAAAGATTGTGAATTTGAGAAGATGTATTAATAGGGATAACTTCCTACAGTCCATGATTTATACAGCTGTGATAGACCTGTGCTCTGTGACTTGTAGCACTCTTGAAAATACTGTGGTGAGCTAGAATGTTATTTATGCCCAAGAAATAGGGTTAGTCAAAGAATGGCAGGTACCTTTTTTAACACATATAGACTGAATATTAATATAAGCCAGACTGAGAGGGAAGTGGGTGAGTGACCCTTAAACAAAGGAATGAAGAAGGTGAATGTAAACCCTTCAAGACTTAACCCTTGCTCATGGGGATTAGGGATGGACTAGTTTCCTTATCTTTCCTGAGCCTGACAAGATGGTATATCAGTCCAGAAAGATCTTTATTACTAAAGATAGTCTTGAAAGTTGTTATATTGTCCTTTATCATGTTACATTTCAATCTTACAATGACTTTTAAATTTTAAAAATTCTTTTTTCTTAGAATGTTGGGAATTTTTTTCCACATTTAAGCTTATTTAATATTTGGTGTGAACTATGACATAAATAAATTTCAAATGCTAGATTGAATCAAAACTAATAAATCAAAAGGAAATGATGCTTCAGATAGCTTTTCATACCTCCCATTCAGGACAGTCATGGCATAACTGACCTTTTATTCTGAGTTTGTATAGCTCTTCTTGGCACAGGAAATCATGACAACAATTCTTAAATGCGTGTTAATACAAATAAGAAATAACTGTGTCCTGGCACAGGGCGCTAGGAAGAACATTCATGGAAGCAATCACAATGATTTTGGCTGCAGGAAGCAGTAATTTTATCTGGCAAATAATATCGCTTTCTGTGTTCACACTGAAATTTCTAACCAAATAGAATTAATCTTTTTGAACTAATCTCTACACAATTAGAGATTTAGGACTTATGAATGTCAGTGTTGAACTGCTTTGCTCAGGTGTTTATGTTTGAAAGAACACATAGCTGCAAACTTTACGGTTTTATCCTTAGCAGCTAGACCTTTGCCATTTGGAAACCATGGCAGCAAGGTATGATGATGTCAATGAGAATATGCCTGTGTATCAGAGTGGCACTAATAATGGTTAATATACCAAAGACAGTTGTTTTTTAAGAGAATTGTTTAGTATTGAAACTTCATATTAGAACTACTTCTGGTCTGCAGGGAAAGATTCTGAAATGCTGAATTCGACTTGTTTGATTTTGTGTTGGTAACTTGAGCTCTGCCTGTTTTTTTAATCTAAAATTGACCTGCAAGTATTATTTCAGCAATGAATTTTAGTGCTGGCTTCCTCTACAGAGGAAAGAAGAAAGCTAAGTGACAGTGCAAAAATGATTCTGCATACTTTTTACCTATGATACATTTGACTTTGCTCTCTGCAATTCTCATTTTCCCATAGTTCAAGGACTAGACATTTTGTTTCACCAAGGAAATTTGTGTTATCACCTGCCAGTGTAAGATAGGAGAGTTTGCTTTTGGTTTGGTTTGGTTTTATCCTGTTAGGGTATTTGTTGGGTGTATGAAACTGTGTTTTCTATCCCCCCAAGAAGTAGAGTGTAGAGTCTGTACTTGGCTGTGAGTTGAGTCCAAGATACTTTTGCTTGCTCTGCGTTTGTCTTTCAGTAGGTCCATCTGTGTTGGTAGCCCTGCCAGTGTAAGCAAGAGGTCTGCTCCCCTCCCTGCTGTCCCCTGCTATCTGCTCCACGCATAGATCCCTTCAGCTACACCTATACCACTCATTGAATTTTCTGTGGATGTGATTCCTCCCATCTGATGTATCGGTACCTTGCCGACCCCATATTTGCAGTGGGATGACATCAGATAGCTGAGAATAAATGTAGTCAGGAGAGAATAAAACTGTGAAGGCAGCTGTCTGGTTACTGGGGATATTTTTGGTAGACTGGAAATGAACCAGCTCAAGCCAGTGTCGTGTCATGCTTATAAAGTAGGGAGTTTGCCTGCTGAAGTTCAGTGCTGGATTACTTCTCAGACCAGGGGCAGGCCAAAGGACAAAGAGGCAGGTTGTGTGAATGGCGATGAATCTGAGCTCAAGGTAGCAGAAAGATGTAGAAAAACACTGGACAACTTTAGGACATTGCTCAGTGTACCAAGTCCCCTGAGAGACAAGGAGGCTAATACTTACTAAATGTTGTAATGCACTTTAGACCTATTAAAGTCAAAGAGAGTGTTCCTGTAGACTAATAGAATCCATACAGAGCCTTTGAGATTTTAGGTAAGTCTTGGTCAAGGAACCCATTAATGTTCCCATTATCACTGCTACTGTTCTATTAAAAAAAAAAAAGAGGCAAAAACCAAAGAGTAGCAACAAACAGAACCATTTAGTGAACACATCTGAGCTAGTATTTTCACTGCTTACAGACTCATTTATATTTCTGGTCATTTCCTGTGGCAGTGAGTTCCTGATAGGAAAAAACCAAATAGCATAAAGCCTTAAGAAGTCACTTAAAAAAAATAAATGTAATATTATCAAGAGTTCAGGAGATTCTGTATCTCTTTCTAGCAGTAATACATAGTTTAAAATCCTGATTATTTGTTTGCATATACATGTTGCGTATATACATGTTACGTAAAAAATATATGTTAATATATGACCATCTAGTCCATGATGTATTTGCTTATTCTGTGTATTCTCGGGATTGAGCTTCTGTTTTCTGATGATGGGATGAAAAATACTTATTTCAAACATGTTTAAGAAACAAATAAGAATGAATATCTGATAAGAATCATAGAATCATAGAATAGTTAGGGTCGGAAAGGACCTTAAGATCATCCAGTTCCAACCCCCCTNACATGTTTAAGAAACAAATAAGAATGAATATCTGATAAGAATCATAGAATCATAGAATAGTTAGGGTCGGAAAGGACCTTAAGATCATCCAGTTCCAACCCCCCTGCCATAAGCAGGGACACCTCACACTAAACCATGTCACCCAATGCTTCGTCCAACCTGGCCTTGAACACTGCCAGGGATGGAGCATTCACAACTTCCCTGGCCAACCCATTCCAGCGCCTCACCACCCTAACAGGAAAGAATTTATTCCTTATATCCAATCTAAAGTTCCCTTGTTTCAGTTTGAACCCATTACCTTTTGTCCTGTCACTACAGTCCCTAGTGAAGAGTCCATCCCCAGCATCCCTACAGCCCCCCTTCAGATACTGGAAGGTATCATATGCTATTAGGTCTCCACGCAGCCTTCTCTTCTCCAGGCTGAAAAAATTTCATGTATAACTAAGGAAACTAAGGAAAAAAGAAATTTCTTTTATAACTAATTCATGACCAAAAAAAGTATTTCAGTGGAATATAGAATTATTTTCATTACAATTGTAGGGATAAAAATTTTGTTAACTTAATGCATAGGCATTTTTGATCATTAATTCCACCAGCATTGAACATTATGTATTTAAAAATCCAAATATAGAGAGCAGAGTAGGTTTCAAATGAATCACTCACACTTTAAACACTTTTGTAGTCAAAAAGATACAGGAAAAACATTCTAAAATGCTTTTGAGAGGTTTCTTAGGCATTACTGATTTTGTTGATAAAGATTGAATGTGTAGGTTTTGGAGTAAAAGAATTATTCTGGAAATATATATTAGACACATACCTGATGTACATAAGGATGGGTTTCTACAGTAGCTTCACAATTACTTTATATCTACTGAAGTATATGGGTAGTTGTGCTCACAGTACTTTTACCACTATGAAAGCTTTTAGTTCACCAGAAAGGAATTTTCTTCTTAAAGTTGTTATGATAAACTAAGATGCAAAGTGTTCATGTCTTTTGTTACAATAACACTGTAGTGTAATTGCAAACAGAAACCTGAGAGGAAATTTCTCTGTAAGGATCAGAAAAATTGATTGAATCAACAATTGAAGATGAATCTTTTTAGTCACAGTCTTCATTTGATTCTCAAGAGCACCTTCTGCCATATTACTGGTTATAGCCTGAAGTAGAAAAGTGAGCAGTTCTTCTCCAGGCAGGGTGAGGAAAGCATTGCACTAAGTTAATTATTGAAAAGACTGCTGCTCTGAATTTGTTACTCAGATATTTTTAGAATGGTCTTCATTCTGAAAAGAATTTAAAAAACTATTTGTAATGTAAAGCTAAAGCTATTTGAGTCTAAATGACATAGGTTGAAGTTACAGCACTGGATATTTCTTTTCGGCTTCTAAATAAGATAACCGTCTATTTGTTGATAGCACTGAGGGCATATCTGTCAAATGCAGATTCTTATCATCTCTTGCAATATTTTTCCCGATGCTAATAATTCTGGAATTCTTTAATTCTGCTTTTTTTTTCACATGACATGTAAGATACTTCCTGTATATGTTATCTCATGTTTCTAATCAAGAGTTTTTAACAGTTCTTAATTAATGATATTTTATAGTATATTAGTTGGCAAACAAGCTAACTGCTAAAATGCTCTACATGCAGCGGTCCCAAGTTGGATGTTAAGAACTCCAGAATTTCCCAATGATTTTATTTTTTTTTAATAACTGTATTCTCTGATGTGTTAAGCAGAAAACAGACTCTATCATAGAATCATAGAATAGTTAGGGTTGGAAGGGACTTTAAGATCATCAACTTCCAACCCCCCACCATAAGCAGGGACACCTCACACTAAACCATGTCACCCAAGGCTTCATCCAATCTGGCCTTGAACACTGCCAGGGATGGAGCACTCACAACCTCCCTGGCCAACCCATTCCAGCATCTCACCACCCTAACAGGAAAGAATTTCTTCCTTAGATCCAATAAGAGCCGCTGAGGTAGGCTTTCATAACTTTTGCTGAAGGGGCTCTCAGGAAAATACATAAATTCTATGCTATTCAGCACTGTTGAACTTCGGGAACATGCTTATATGTGTCATCTGTCTCTGTGAGCATGGTTGCAAGTACCAATGGTTTGTTGCTATTTACTTATTTTCAAATCATCCAGTATGGAGTCCTCTGTTGTACATCTGAAGGGTCAGGTGAAATAAATGCAGAGAAATGCAGTTTCGTTGGGACTGATGTAAGTTCTGAAATCCCAGTCTACTATGATTCAGTGGCTGAATTACTGGAGCAGGAAGTCTAAATTAATGTTTCTCTCTCTGCCTTGCTGGCTGGGTTCTTTTAGCAGGTTAATCATGCTTTTTTCAATCTACATTTTCTGTTTTACTTATTTATCCTAGTGCTTAAAAAAATATATATTTAAATTGATTAAGAGTCTAAATTGGCAATACTAATCTAGTAGGTTAGAGTGCAAACACATACGCTGAGTGTAGAAAAGCCTTTAGTAGCTTTTAAGATTGATTAGTTAAAATAAATAACTATTCCGTATTCTCCAGTAGCCAGAGAAGGTTTTACTACACAGCATTTTACTGTGGATATTTCATATGATTTAGTATTTAATAAATTGAACTTTTAGTCATGTTTAAAAGAGAAGCAAGAATAATTTGTATGCATTGGCTACTGATTGTAAATTATAAATCTGTGGGATTGAGTTCAAATTTCTAATTGGTGGAAAAAAAAAATCAGTAATTAACTGGGAGGACAGAAATTATTTTCTATCAAAGCTGTCTTCCACAGAGAATTCTGCTAAAGCTGTTCACGATTATAAGGGTTATGATACATGGAAACGCTATAATTTGTATATAAATGTCAGGATGGTATAATCTGATTATAAAATGCTTTTTGAAATTGGAATGTTCAGATTGGGTAAAATAGTTGAATGCATAATATCTTCTTAGAACTACATAAACGTATTGGGCTCCACAAGATAAGGATGCCCTGAGAAGCAGGGTAGGTTTGAGTTGTAGGCATTAGGAGCAAAGCAACATAAAAAAAGTCTCTGCCATGAGGATGATCAGGGGACTGGAGCACCTCCCATATGAAGACAGGCTGGGAAAGTTGGGGCTGTTCAGCCTGGGGAAGAGAAGGCTGTGTGGAGACCTCATAGCATCCTTCTAGTAGATACTAGAAGGGGGCCTATAGGGATGCTGGGGAGGGACTCTTCATTCGGGACTGTAATGACAGGACAAGGGGTAACGGGTTCAAACTTAAATAAGGGAAGTTTAGATTGGATATAAGGAAGAAATTCTTTGCTGTTAGGGTGGTGAGGCACTGGAATGGGTTGGCCAGGGAAGTTGTGAGTGCTCCATTGCTGGCAGTGTTCAAGGCTTGGTTGGATGAAGCCTTGGGTGTCATGGTTTAGTGTGAGGTGTCCCTGCTTATGGCGGGGAGGTTGGAACTGGATGATCTTAAGGTCCTTTCCAACCCTAACTATTCTATGTTTCTATATGGTTTAGCTGTATTGGTTTATATGAGGTCAGGGATTAGAATCTGGTTGGTCTCTTTTGGGGAAATGAAGAAGCAGCATTAAAGTGTAACAAAAATTATAAGTTTAACAGCTGGGTTCTTTAGGAAAACACTAATGTAGGAGGATTCCATTTCCATATAGTCCTATGTTGTGCTCCATTATGACTGTGGATGAATTGCTAGTGGATCTTCAGAATAACAATCCTCGTATCTAAATTTGTTCCAAGAAACACCATAAGAACTTCAGCTCTTCTTCACTGCTTTTCCTTGTGCTTCAAAACATCAGATAGAGTGTTGCTGAGAGTATGCAAAAAAATGGTACATTTATTTTTAGAGAAAATGAAAAATTGTAAGAATTAGCAACGTGGTAAAGAAAAATAATGCTGATACGCAGAGCAAAGGTAGATGGCAGTTACACAGTGAACAGGAATCCCCATATTCTTCTCTTGCCCCCTTCAGAAACACTTTTGAGATGTAGGGATTTGGTCCGGAGTTGAAGGAAAATGGAAGCAGGTGTGGCTTTGAGCTGCCATATTTATTTAAATAGCAAATGAAGAACCCAATGGTTAATATACATCAGTAAAAATTTCTTGTAGTTTCAGTTCTAGTACTCAGCTGGGCAACGTGATGTTCAACACAGGTTCATAATTTCTTCTGGGTCATGTGAAATCGGACTCAGTGCTAGAAACAAACCTATCAAGTCAGCAAGATCATGAATGGTGGAAGGTAAATGCCTCTCCTCAGTTCTCCTGCTTTGTCATTCATTCTCTGGGATTTTCTTTATGTTTCTGTGTGGTGTTCCAATAGTCAGAGTTCACTGTTTTGTCCACATCATCTCTCTGAGGAATCTGGATGCAGGGGGAGAGCTTGATCCAGCAGGAACAAATGAGCGTATACAAGCAGAGAGTACTAGGGTGACATAACAATGTGTATTTGAGAAAAAGCTATGAAAGCACAGATACAGGATGTTGCGATACCTGGGAAGGACATCTTGCTTAAGCCTGAAAGATGGCACAGATACACATCAGCTGAAAGTTTTGCACACACCTGGAAAGGACTCGTAACTCTTTTTTATCTTACTTGAATCTACCCATGCTGTATCACCACCAGCTACGTAGGCCAGGGGACTGTACATCAGCTAAATCAGTCCTTGGACCATTCTGAATGTCTTTAAACTAATTTACTCCTCTCTGCACATTCTTATACAGGAGATAAACATATGGGCTTTTATCCCTTAAGCTTCCAAACATATTTTTTGAAGCAGAGTTGCAATCTAGTGTGGGCAAGTATTCACTGAATAAATGGGATTTAGAGTGTTGTTTATTTATAGACTTTTATATGTCTCTCTTCACAGTAGAAGTGATTGCAAATGAATGTAGTTTCACAGTGTGTTTTGATATAAGAAAATAATATTTCCATTTTACAGAGTCCAGGGCCTAAGAGTAAGAATTTTAAAGCACCTGAATCTTGATCTATATAATCTACCAGGTTATGTACATAATTGTACCCTCTTTAAGAAACGGCTGTGCTACCAGGGAGTTCTGGAGATACAGAAGGCTGATGTACTAATCTGTGTCAGGCTTTCTAAGTTCAGACAATGACCTGATGTCATTTTTCTCTCTGGCTATATTTGGTATATTTAGCAAGACTATTGTTGTATTAACATGACATGTTCCTTTTAGGATCAGATTAGTGGGAGATTCTGTCAATTGATCTAAAATGTATTAAGCAAGTCCTTTTTGCATGTTTGCTTCTGTCAGTTTTGTTATGTATGAAATCCATGGACAAAATATGTAATTGGAGGAGGTTTTTTGTTAGGAAGTTTTTCTGTTTCGCAGGGTGGTGGCGTTTTTTGGGGGGAGGGGGTTTGGTTTTTTGTTTGTTTTGGGGTTTTGTGTGTGTGGTTTATTTTAGTTTTATTTTTCGTTTCGGTGTGTTCAGGTTTGGGGTTTTTTGTGGGGGGGTTGTGTTGGTTTTTTTTGCTATTGAAGGGATAAAATGCATCTGCTTATATTTTCAAAGAAGCTGACAGCAAAGTTTTCAGGAGGAAAGATCTTGAAGTCATTTTAGGAGGGGCACTCCATTGGAAAATGTATGAGTTATATGCTCTTAAATCACGAGTGAATTGTTGCAAATCCAGTTCTTTGTGTGAACAAATCCATTGGGCGAAAAAGTCCTCCTTTATTTATATTAAACAATATTCAGTCAATTTGTATTATATTAATTTTCCTGAAACTTTTGTACATTTTTGTAGAAACATCAAGGACTCAAAATAAAATTGTATTAATTCTGACTGTATGCAATCAATTAAACAAAGAAAGTCATTGTAGGAAATCTAGTATAATCATAAGTAATAACTCTTATACCTGATGTGAATGAGAAAAATTAACTTTTACTTTAATTAAATATCATGCCAAAGGAATTCAAGGCATTCTGACATATGTAGAAGATAGAATAATAAAGTGCAGACCCAGTCTTAATCACTCTGCATTATTAAACATTAATATACTGTCATTAACAGTACCAGTTATAATCCATGTCATTTTGTGCCTTCCAAGAGAAGTACTCATCTCCTTTCAAATACTAATCACAAAAGCAGATGGTTAAGATATTTGAATAACCATTTTATTTCCATGCTTTGCACATGTGTTTCTGAAGGAAGTTAGTGAGGTACATTGCATAAAAAAAAAAGTTCTGCTTTGGCTGTGATGTGGAGGACTTTTCTAATTATATTGTAAGATTTAAATAGCTGATTCTTATTTGGATCCATCTCTCAAGCACATTCTGCCCAGTATTAGCCACACTCATTCCGCTGTCCTTCCTCAACACAGAGAAGTTTTTCTCACTACTAGCAGTCGTTAATGAATATTAGCATGTTTTAATTTTATCATACAGTCTGTGTTGTAACTGTGGCATAGATGGGTGATGAGGGAGAGGAGAGAGACAGCATTCAAAGAAGGGGGCTGTAGGGATGCTGGGGAGGGACTCTTCATTAGGGACTGTAGTGACAGGACAAGGGGTAACGGGTTCAAACTGAAACAGGGGAGGTTTAGATTGGGTGTAAGGAAGAAATTCTTTCCTGTTAGGGAGGTGAGGCACTGGAATGGGTTGGCCAGGGAGGTTGTGAGTGCTCCATTGCTGGCAGTGTTCAAGGCCTGGTTGGATGAAGCCTTGGGTGACATGGTTTAGTGTGAGGTGTCCCTGTTTATGGCAGGGGGGTTGGAACTGAATGATCTTAAGGTCCTTTCCAACCCTAACTATTCTATGATTCTATGATTCTAAGGTCCCTTGAAATGTTATGTCTTGCAGTCCTGCAAGAGATCCCATAGTTTTTTTATTGTTTTTTTCCAGTCCCATAAGAATTGAGGTTGCAGTGTACTGCTGCACTGCACATTTTCCATCAGTGAACTGGAGTTGATACACTGCTTTCCTGGTGCAAGCAAAGCTAGTAGATGCTCCAAAACTGCCCAGTTGGCTCAAGTAAAATAAGTCAGTATGCAATAGAGCTGAGACAAAGTCCTGCTCTTCAAACTTTATGAACTTTATTGTCTGTTTATAGGGATTGTAACAGAATATTAATTTTTTTCCTACCTTTCTCTATGTTATGTTAAATCATTTAAAATTAAGCCTTAGTATAAGTCTGTAAGGTAAGTTTGTCATTGACCCCTTGTTAGATTCAGTTAAATTCAGAATAGAAAAAGTGTGCAGTTAAATCCAAATCTGGGCAATTTTAAACACTGATGTTAATGTGTTCTCAATCATTATACCTCTACTTAAATTCTCTATAGTAATTTTTAAGGATTGTGGAAGATAAATGGTTTTCATATTTTTAGGTATTTATTCATTTTAACTATCCTCCACTGCTATTTTAACACACTCATACCTTAAGAACAGATATTACATGTGTAAATAGTAAAATAAAGACTTCTGAAGTTCACTGTATTAGCAAAATGGAGAACATTACTTTTCATGTATGACTTAATGGTAGTAGATTTATGCATACTAGTACCAAACAAATCGTAATAACAAGAGCTAAGTCATTTTGAGGCAGAAATGTATGAATTACTTTTTTTAATTGACGGTTTCTGCGTGACTTGAGCAAGGTCACAAAGACACACTAGTACTTTCTAACTCCAGAAAGTGCTAAATGACCATAAAACACCCTACTCTTCACTGTAAGCACATACTGGATTTCAGCATAGGAACATATGATGCACTTCTGGTGGAAGCTATTGCTTTAGTTTTAAGACTTGGTAGGAATGTGGTTTTAATAAGTGCTGTGTTGAAATGTGAGGGCTGCGTTAAGTCCTTTATTATTGTAGAAAGACATGTAGTATTTGGAGTTTTTCTTGGGTTATTGGTTCCAATTCCAGATCTGTTTATCTACATTTAGATTCACCACTGGAAAAGGAATAGTGCTCAACATAATTCTCTACTTTTAGATGAGCTCAAGAGATACTCTTCTAGAACACAACTCCTTCACTCCTTCCCCATTTTATGTCCTCAGCCATCTTTGCAGCTTCATTCATATTAAATGTTCCCTATTGAAATAGAATGTACGTGGCCATATTGTATATCTGCCTGAGCATCAGGGCGATTCCAGCGAAGTGAAGGAGATGTGAAGATCTCCATAATTCATGAAAATCAGTAGCTGGTATAGGAGAGAGGCTGCTTTTGAAAGAAAAACAGAATTCACCTGTCAATCCAATTCATAGCAATCATACATTAGGTTTGAAAGAGAGGCACAGTTTCTTGGGCAGCAGGGTTCTCTTGGGAATTACAGGTACGTAAGCATAACAGACAGGTATGTTAGCAGATGTGTACCAGCAAGAAATCAGATTTCACTAGTTCTGCTGTTTGAAAAACAGTTTCTTAAAGTTCATTTACCATTTTTTAATGTGGGTTGTTGAATACATAATTGGCATATTACTCTAAAGTAAAGAGTGGTTTTGATTTTTATCTTGATGGCTTCAGCCTTCCAGCTCTTGCCAGCTTTAGTGCAGCAATGGCTATTTAAGTTCTTTCTTCACATCATAGCTCAAAATCTTCAACACTTGGTCTCCAAAACGTGTGGGTTTTGAACAGTCCTACCTTTGCATCATAAACTTCTGGTCTTTTCTTCAGATATAAGTTGGTGACATTTGGAGATTTCTTCTGGATCCTCAGTATGAATTTTTCTCTTTCCTATTTTAATCAGTGCTTTATTTTTTGCAGGTCTTCCTTGATGAGCCTAAGAAGATAGGTTTTATTCCTGATTCTGCTTTTTCACTCTCCTTACTAGTATTACAGAATCATAGAATAGTTAGGGTTGGAAAGGACCTTAAGATCATCTAGTTCCAAACCCCCTGCTATGGGCAGGGACACCTCACACTAAACCATGGCACCCAAGGCTCCGTCCAACCTGGCCTTGAACACTGCCAGGGTTGGAGCATTCACAGCTTCCCTGCACAACCCATTCCAGTGCCTCAACACCTTAACAGGAAAGAATTTCTTCCTTATATCCAATCTAAACTTCCCCTGTTCAAGTTTGAATCCATTACCCCTTGTCCTATTGCTACAGTCCCTAATGAATAATCCATCCCCAGCATTCTTATAAGCCCCCTTCAAATACTTGAAGGCTGCTAGGAGGTCTCCACGCAGCCTTCTCTTCTCCCGGCTGAACAGCCCCAACTTTCTCAGCCTGTCTTC
>NDXB01007289.1:0-36916 GCA_002631895.1 Agapornis roseicollis | reverse complement strand
TCTTCATACGCAGCAGGGTATTTGTGTTCAGGGGCTAGACGATACCTAGCACACAGAAAGAGAAAACTAAAGTAAGAGAAGGAAGTACTGGTTTTAAATGTATTGCTTAAAACACTGGTTCCTGCAATCAGCAGGATTTTCTCTTTGATAATAAAATAAACTGCAGGTTGTTGGACCAGGTGGTGCAGATTAACCTGTTAGGATATCATCTGTTTAGGGTGTTTCTCAAGTATTTGACAACACAATAGTTGTCCACTGCCAACTATGTTTATGTTCTATCAGCAATCTTTTAGTCATTTTATGCTTTAGCTTTCCATGGGTTGGATAGAAATGACAATACATCTGGTTTATGGCTTTGTTATAGTGTAACTATATCCTCATAATCCAAATCATTATGTCAACATATTGGTGATGATATTAGCTTGTCATTTATATTTTGCATCTGTAAGTATCAAGCAGAGTTTCCTTGAATATGGATTAAGTAGGATATATGGCTTACTATACATTTACTATCAGTTTTGAGTTGGAATTTGAAAACAGTGATTCAGAACGTTATTTTCCAGGTGGATATCTGAAAGCATTTGTGATGTAGTCAGGCAGTGAAAATTTAGCCGGAGTCATTCTTCAATGGCTCCAAACAAGAACAGAGTGAATTTGTAAATCACATGTTTGACAAGCCCCACAGAAACACATTCTCTGAGAATGGCTGTTGCTGTGGTTAGGGAAGCTGTAAGGTTATGTTTACACTGTAGGACATAATCTATAACGAACAGCATGAGTGGAGACTCACCCAACAGATGCAACCACAGATTCGCTTTCTCTGGCAATAGAGCGGCATAGCCTTTCATGGGTCTCTGAAAGAAACAGATTTGCTGGGGTTTGGTTTGGTTTGGTTTGATTTGATTTGGCTTGCCAGAGTATTAATTTTGTCTATTGCATAAATCAAAGAATTGCAAGAAGAAAATACTAAGTTTCTCTGCCCCCTCCTACGTAGCTCCTCAGTTCTTTTGCAGCACCTCATCTTCCTATTTCAGTATTTGCTTACTGTATTTTTCCCCCTTATATCTTATTGTCCTTAAGAAAAAACACATAATGTACAGCAGGTTCTTTCTTCTGACAGCCAGACTTAGGAGGCTGCATCTGTTGTTATACTCCCAACTTCATAACTGCTACAGGTCAAGCAACAATCAGCTTCACCATTTATGAAGTAGATACTTCTTTAACTACATTATTATATCTTTCTTCTGTTAGATATCTTACCAAGACTTCCAAATACCCATCCTCCTCCATGGAAAAACATGATCCCTCTCCTTTGGCTGGCAGATGGAGCCTTAGGCTGATAAATTCGTACAGGCACTTTTTCAAACCACAGGTCCTTGATTAAGAGCTTTGGGTCCACTTGTAGAATCTTTCTGTCTTGCATGTACCGGACAAAGTTAACCTGGCTGCACATACCAATGTTTTCCAAAATCCTTCCCTGTTCAAAGGCAAGGAGAACAGGGAGTTCACTCAAGAGATTCTGTATTTTCCAAAGTAAAGAAACTGTATGGGCAGTATACAACTGATCTTTATGTTGTATATTTTAGGGCAACCATAAAATATTTGAATAGTACAGGTATAGTACGACTGGACAAGTAGCAGCAGCAGCATGAATCGTAGAATCATACAATAGTTAGGGTTGGAAAGCACCTTAAGATCACCCAGTTCCAACCCCCCGNAGGTATAGTACGACTGGACAAGTAGCAGCAGCAGCATGAATCGTAGAATCATACAATAGTTAGGGTTGGAAAGCACCTTAAGATCACCCAGTTCCAACCCCCCGGCCATAGGCAGGGACACCTCACACTAAACCATGTCACCCAAGGCTTCATCCAACCTGGCCTTGAACACTGCCAGGGATGGAGCATTCACAGCTTCCCTGGGCAACCCATTCCAGTGCCTCACCACCCTTACAGTAAAGAATTTCTTCCTTAGATCCAATCTAAACCTCCCCTGTTTAAGTTTAAACCATTACCCATTACCCCTTGTCCTCTCACTACACTCCCTATGAGAGGACACATGAACAGCATTCACTGAAGAACATGATCTCAATGTAATGCAACATTAACACAGAGGTGAAGTATATCCCTTCGCTTTCTCAGCGGGTCCTTTATGTAACATTGGAGATGAGTTTGCTTTTCACTGGATATTCTGTCCTTGCCCCTGAAGAAATGTGGAAACACAGTGAAAGATGATAGTTCTGGTGCTCATTTTCATCATGTGGACAATTGCCCAAAGTAGAGTTGACTAAATTGAGAAATATATTTGATAATTGCTTTTTGATTTCATGTCAGAGATCTTCACTGATATGTGCAATGCAGTAATAAGAACATCCTGAGATATTTAGTAGGCTTGAGTAGTTCTTCCTACATGCCATCATGATATTCATGCCAGGCACCAGAAGATGAAAAGAATACAAATGAGAGCTACTGGTCCAATATAAATTTGCAAAATCAGAAAAAAAAACACATAAACTCTGTTTTGAAATACTTTTTCCAGTCGTGTCAAACTAGTACTTAGGTCCTTACGAAGATTTGGATCAAGCTTTTAGTATTCAGTATTTTGTTATGACTCTTTCTTAGACCACGACATTTATATGGCTTGTCAGCAGAGTGTTGTGACCCAAAGTGTATTTACTTATAAAAGACCTTTCTTCAGTGACTCCAACTCCTTATAATGTTATCCATGCCTGATTTTTTTGATAAAGAAACTAATACATTTTGCACCATGCTGATTTTAATTAATTATAGAAATCAGTCTTAGTATCTCTGATTGGGTACAAACATGATGCAGTTATTTACTCTTTGCTATTTGCTATTTCCAAGCAGAAATAAAACAACTACAAAGAGTATTCTCACCTTTGCATTCAACTTACTTGGGTTTTTTCAGCCTGTGTTGTTGACATTGCTGCATACAATTCTGGTTCATGCTACTAATGGGCAGTGTATAAATATAAGGCGAGAACTGGCTTTTCCAGCTGCTTAAGTGAAGTAATCTCTTTCTAATCAAAACTTCTGTGCATCCAAAGCATGAGAACATGGATCTAGAATTCTTTACTGTGGTCTGTTGTAATCTAGAATATATCTGACAGAAAAATTTCATTTTTCTAAAACATTTTAAATAGTTTTTCCCTTTTGGAGCTGTTTAAGTGATTTATTAAATACGTTACTTCTGTTATCTTGTGTGTTTCTAACACCTTCTGTCACCACAGCAACTATACACCTATCATTACATTAAATACTCCTGATTCAGTGAGATCCTGTGTCAGCAGAGATCACAAAAAGTTGAGTGCTGACAAGAGCTTCAGCTCTTGTAGACCAGTTCCCACTCCCTCCCAGACCTGCTCACCTGAAGCAGGTGGGCTGGCCAGAACCCCTCATTCCTATCAGAGAAGCCTGCTCAGTTACTGCAGGAGTTACGAACACATCTTCAGGGGAGATGAACTTCGTTCAACTCCTCTAGGGCAACATTACCTGATTTTGTCACTTGTGTGACAAAAAAAGTCCCCCTTTCCCAAAGCAATTTTGAAATGTTCGGTTTCTCATTTTATTCAAGTAGGTAACTCCTCATCCCCATGTCTAAGGAAAGCTTGAAGGCATTGCCCAAAGACATCTGGTATATTCTGATCCCATAACGGAAATAAATACAAATGATCCAACATGCAGAAGTGGTCTTAATCAAGTTGTTGCTAGGTTAGCACAATTCATTGTGGAGGCACAGTCAGACTTTCAAATGCTGTATTAGGCAGCATTTACATCCTGCCTAGTGTCAGAGCTGGGCAGGACTGTAATAATGCAGCTTAGTGTCAAAATCTGGACAAGGTTTCCCTAGGAAAACCAAGCTTTTAAATCCAACATGCAGCATGATAGCAATGCCCTGCTTTCCTCTGTGGAAACTAATTCCAAGCAGGGCTCTAGCATTGCATTAAGTTTCAGATCTGCAGATTCACCATGCTTCCACCAGAAACTGCACCAGATTAACTTACCACCACAGCTGTGCTTATTAACATGATGTGGATGATTCGAAGCTTTACAGTCTCGTTCACTCCAGGAGGAATTTCTGAGTTGGAGAAATCAAAATTCATTGCCCCCAAGACCAGCAATACAAATCCAGCAACAAAAACTGCCAAGAACAGCACGAGCAGTGTGTAGAAAACTGCCATTTTGCTGAGCAGCAAAGGGGTATGAAATGTCTTTGATTTGACTTTCCCAGATATCTTTGGTTTGTTACTTCCTGATTCTTTGTTCGTCATAAGGTTGCTCTAGTAAAAACCTTTCTCCTCCCTTTTTACAAATACCTTAGTTGGTATCTTGCCCTCTCCCACTTTCTTTCTCTCTTCTCCTTTTATTTCACAGAAGTTAGTGAAACTCCTGAATTCGTTAGGTGATCTATGCCAGCATACTCTTGGAATTGTTGTAAGAAACCAGTCCTTAGCTGGGAAAGGAGTGTTAGGAATAAACTGTATTAATATTAAATTAATTAGAGGTTGAAAATGGACATAGGGCATTTGTGTAGTTGGAGTTTATAATACTACAAAGCAATTGTGTTTCTCTAGGGTTATACAGAGATAGGAACCTGCAGATGATGATTGTCACTCTAAAGGGACAGATGGTTTGTCACCAATGTGTTTTTGAAAAGGTACTTTTGTGAAATTAGGTCATTACCTCAATCTCAGGTTTTTTGGTATTTGTGTATTCTAAAAGAAGAATGTGGTTAAAAAACCCACAGGAGGCTGAGTTTAGATTCATGATCAGATTACCTTATACCAGATAACCTCAGTAACTCTCAGTGTGCAGCAGGTAGTGCATGAAATGAGTTAAAGTGATCAGTGCTTAAGGAGTTTCAAATCAAACTGGTTTACCTTGTTCTTGCTGCAAAATGCAGTTGTGCAAATGTAGAATGGGATTGTGCAGATGTAGAGGTGGCTTGTGCAAATATAGAATGGGATTGTACTACTGCAGAAACGGGTTATGCAAATGTAGAATAGGATTGTGCAAATGTAGAAGGGGATTGTGCAAACATAGAGGTGGCTTGTGCTAATGTAGAATGGGATTGTGCTGATATACAGATGGGTTGTGCAAATATAGAATCGGATTGTGCAGACATAGGGGTTGCTTGGGCTGATGTAGAGTGGGAGTGTGCTAATGTAGAGATGGGTTGTGCTAATGTAGAGATGGGTTCTGCTAAGGTAGAGATGGGTTCTGCTAATGTAGAATGGGATCATGCTACTTGCGGAGATGCTGTAGATCTAATAGTGAATCTAAGCCTGCAATTCCTCAAATAACTGGGAAGTCAGAACATTGCTGAAATTGCAGATTCTCAGGGAAATGAAAGGTAAAAATGTCACTTCATTAAGCAGCCATGTTATAATTTGTTGTTGGGGTTTTTTATGTTAAATTGTAAGCGATACGGGAAGTACCATGTCATTTGAGTCAGAAAGCTTTCTAAAAAATGAAATCTTGTAGGATTAGCAAGAGTCTCTGTCTGCCAGTGTTGCATTGTTCCTCTCACCACAACAGGTTCATTTAGGTTTATCAGTATGTGTTTAGCAGATGTAACTTGCTATTGTAATAGAAGTACTTGAAATGCTAGTTTTTATTTTTTTTTTGTTATTGAAAGCACCACAATTGCCACACTATTACAGTGATAAGAGAATATAATGTTGTGCTTTTCTACTCTCTTACCTCTGTGATCTTCAGAGCTTTTTCAACAAACACAGCGTAACTGGTAACATAAAAGGTCCTCTTAAGCATAATCTTAAGAGAAAAAGAGTACAGAAAGGAAACCAAGTCTCACCTCTGCCCTTCTGAAACATGCACACTCATTACAGTTTAGGGGTTCCAGTTCGAGAATCAATTTCAAGAATGAAACATCATTTCTCAGGTTTCAAACCACTAGTTCCAGTTCAGGACTTCCACTTCAAGACAGAAGCCTTTCTTCTGACTACGCTTCTCCTGAAGAAAGAAACTTTCAAGAACAGTGTAGTCTGTGCAAACTAACCCTTAGGAATTAAAATGCATAGCTGCAATTTCACTACCAGACAAAGACTTCACAGAAACTGAATCACTGGGCTCTCCGTCTGATACCCTGAACATCTTCTGTTGTTCACAAGGGCCAGAGCAGACCCCAGTTGTTGTCTTCAGCATTTGTCAGGAAGAGGTGTTCTTGCTGCTTGTCTTGAAGGTGTGCCAGGCATGCAAAGACACTACAATTGGTACAGTTGAGGTGGAACAGTATGTGCCAGGTGCCTACTTCTACATCTTGATCTTAATGGTGGGGTTTTCTAATCATGGTTTCTGGAATGGTGATGCTTTAAATAATCTTCATGATTGTTTGAGAGCCACTACAGAAGCAGAAATTAGAAAGTGGAAAATGCTGTCAAAATCCAGTATCAGAAGTGTTTACATTCTTTGCCAAGTGTAAATTCACCAAGGATAAAGTAAGATTTGCATCTTTGTTCTGAAAAACACTTCTATAAGCTGTTTATAAAATTCACAATACTGTCCATTAGCTTTTTCCCGGATAAAAAGGAAAAAATCCCATATCCAAAAAAGGACAAAATTCCATGGAAACCACTCTCAGAATGACACCAGGTTACTTGAACACCATTGTCCTCTAAGCGCTTCTTGTATAACAGCCCATCATCCCTGAGCACATCAAACTCACAGGTCAGGATGTAGCTTTCCGGGAGCTGGCAAATAATAGAGTCTTCAGCTAAGAGTGGGGAAAATGTTACTGTTAAAATTTCTTTGATTGCTTCATGGACTTCAGGTTTATATGAGGTGGGTTTCTGAGGTATGTAGTCTCTCATCTTGAATTTGTCAGGAATAATGTCAGCACTTACCCATTTCTTATACTTCTGTTTCATATTCTCAGGAACATGGAGGTTTTGGAGAACATCTTCCAAAACTGTTGGCTCTTTATTAAGATAGCGAAAGCAGAAGTAGACAACTAACTTCCGAAACAATGGGGGCACTGAAGCATTCTGCTGGTAGGAAGGCAAGTGAAAATCCAGGCCCTGCAGTCCTGGATAAAGTAAAACCTGAGCACGTACTTTTGGGAGACCTCTTTTATTCAGCAATATTTGGCAAATAACTGTAGCAAAATTGGCTCCACAACTGTCACCACTAAGGATGATGAGAGCAGGATCCACATGATACTCTTCTAAATTCCTCATAAAATACAAGGTGGCATTAAGACAATCAACATACTGCCCTGGATATGGGTGTTCAGGAGCCAAACGATAACTGTAATGTCAAAGATACTGTGGTTATTGTCAAAGTGAGTATAAGAATGCAATTTAGTTTTAATTTAACTAGTGTAGACTGGAAAGACAAACTAATGATATTACAGCTATTTTAGAATACTGGTCCTATGAGCACATTTCTCAATGAAATGAGAGGCTAAAGTGAAGAATTAGGGGGTACAGTTTACAGTAGTAGATGTTTTCTGCATAGGTTTCAGATAGGTCAGCTGTACACTGTGTTACCATAAATACTTTGATAAAAAAGTAGCGCTTACCCCACAGACACAACCACTGAGTTGCATTTTTTGGCCATATAGCGGCATATTCTTTCACAGGCTCCTAAAGAGAAAGTTAATCAGAAATGGTATGTTAAAAATCAAATATCCTTTTGGAATGGGAATTTAGATCCTTGAACATAAGCTTTGTGGAAGGCGCTGCAACATGAGACCCATAAATAATTTCTGCTGTGGTCTTTACCTGTTAATGTATTTTCTGGTTATTGATTGGTGGCTGTTAGGGCATAATATAAGCACGTGGGAATGGTCGTACCAGGACAAACAGATGTCTGTCTAGGATGGTATCACATCTCAGATGTTGTTCTCTAAGGAGAAGCATAACCTGAGGGCAAGCATCTAAAAGTAATAAGCATACGAGAAGCTGAGGCTCATGGCACTCCTCTGAGACAGAAACTGTGTCTTCATATTAAATGCCCTTGATTAATGCCATGATTTTAACATTAACAACTTTGTGCAATGAAGAATTCCATAGCTGGCTTACAAAGGTGTAAAGAACTGTTTCTATTTGCTCACTTTGTGCCTGGATTTTACTACTTCCATTTGATGACATTCACTTCTGTGCTGTACAAAGTGGTGATAATTATTCCCTGTTTAACTTCTCTTCTGTCTCACGGTTTGTAGACTTTCAGTGTATCTGTCTTTATCTGTCTGAGCCTGAAGAATCAGTCTACTCATTCTCTGTACAGCAGCACTTTTCACTTTTGATACTGCTGTATCTTATTTGAGGTGTGGGAACAAGAACTATAAGCAGTATTCTGTATTTACATGCACAATGGATTTATTACAGTGATATAAAGAAGTTCCCAATTTTGTCCTTTCCTACTAATAATTCCTTGGATTTTATTTGCTTTCTGACTGCTGCTGGGCACTAATTCATCATTTTCAGGCAATTTTCTACCATAATCCCAAGATTATCTTCCTGCAAAGCAGAAGTCTGCTTAGAGGCCATTGATTTATTTGTAAGGGTAGGATGCTGTGGTTATGTCTGACTTCTCTACACACCATTTCATCTGTCATTTTATTGTCTAATCCTTCACTATCATAAAGACACTCTGCAGGTTTTCAACCATCCATTTACTACCCCAGACGACTTTGTATCAGCTTTCAGCATCTTTTCTTTTTCTGACTAATTGATTAGCACTGACCCCAGCACAGATCTCCTTATGGGAATCTCCCAGGAATATCCCAGAACTCATCTTTTTTTTCTCTTTTAATCACTTTTTATCTAAATGAAAGACCTTCCCTCTTGTGTCATGGGTGTGTAGCCTCTTTAAGAGGCATTTTTGGAAATCAAAGTAGGTTTTATCAACTCCATCTCCTTTATTGCTGTATTTGCTGACTTATTTAAAAAAGCTTTAATTGATTTTTGAAGCATGACTTCTATTTGTATAGATTTTAAGGAGTAAGTCGTATTTACCTGTCCACTGATTTTGTTCTTCATTGTAGCTTTCGCTAATTTGCTAGTTGCAGACTTGAGGCTTACTAGGATATAGATTCCACAAGTCCTTTAAAAAGTTTGACATAGAATCATAGAATCCCAGATTGGGTTGGGCTGGAAGGGACCTTAAAGCTCCTCCAGTTCCAACCCCTGCCATAGGCAGGGACCCCTTCCACTGGAGCAGCTTGCTCCAAGCACCTGCATCCGACCTGGCCTTGAACACTGCCAGGGGTGGGGCAGTCACAGCTTCTCTGGGCACCCTTGTGCCAGAAGCTCAGCACTCTCACAGGGGAGAAGACCCGATGTTAGTTGCTCTCATGTTGTCAAGTACCAGTGTGAATTCAGGTGAAAGGTCACATTCTACAATGAGTGTATCAGTGTGGGTATTATCTTAATGGCATGTGAACAACAACAACAATTATGCCACCATCCTATGGCAACTACAACTATGGTGTGGGGTTTTTTTCTGCCACTGAAAGGAATTTACCTTTCACTTAGATCACAGCGGCTTATCTTGAGTTCTCACCGCCACCCAAAGCAGTTCTAGAACTAGAAGTGTCACAGGTAGTGCCAGCTTCACACTCCACCCAGACTACCATGCTCTGCAGTAAAACACTGGTTGCTTATTTCTGCACAGTGCAGAATGGAACCTTAGTTCCTGGAATTTGCATTATTATATCTGCATAATACTAAGCAAAACTTGGTAGACTCTCAAACCCATTGCCAGATAATGAGTCTGCCTGGAGCGTAGTGGAGACTTACCGTGTGAAACAGTAAAGGATTCAAACCCCACAAACTTTCCTGTCTGAACCCTGGAACAAAGTCTGCATTTCCATGTTAGGTACTTTGGCTTCTAGACAAAGCACACACTGACTTGGCTGCTCAGGAGGAGATCCAGAATAGATAGGAGGAGGCTGAGAGTAGCAACTGGGACAATCAAAGGGTTGTCTTCCTGTCCAAAAAAGAACTAAAGTATTCTGTGCAGTGTTACCACAAGGATTGGTCTTCCCCAGATTGGTTCTATTTTTGATGCTAATTTATTATTTATATTTTCCTTGATTTTGATGCCTTGTTTGCTGAATGGGAATATATTTACACATTATTTTTTAGTGTATTCTTTAAATTCTTTCTTGGACAATGTTATATCTTTTAGACTTTCCTTTGATGTATAGACTCCAAGTTGAGAAACAATTTTATAGTGTTTCTATACAAAAGATGAGTGCTGAGCACAGAAGTGTATATAAATTCCACACTTTGAGGCCCTATCCAGACTTAGAAAAAATGCTTTAGTCCAGTTGAGATCGAAGCCTAAGTTTGTCCTTGGGAAGTAACCAAAGCATTGCTCCAGAGAATTAAGCCAGAATGTATTTTTTTAGCAAGTATTGCCATTTTCATGATGTAATAATTTCTGAAAGTAAATCTAGGTTCATTTGTGTATCAGCCTAAAAGGAGTTTATGTTGCATTTCTGGCAAAGATGGAGAACAGAGGAGTGGGGAAGAGACCTGATTGAAACCCTTACTCCAGGACTGCTGCTGTATCTTTCAGCTAGTCATTAGTTAAGGTACAAGAACATCCTGTAAGCTCAGCTTCCCACTCAGTGACCAGTGAGTTTTGTTTCAATGGTCTCTCTTTCTCTGTGCCAGCAAGCTGAATCTTTCTCAGAGTCAGCAGGAAGAGTATCGGAGTCCCTCTGCTGTTAGCTGACAGCTGACCCAGGGGGTTTTGGAACACAGTTCTGGATTTAGAAGCCTCAGATCTGCTTTCATCAACTTAGCATGTAACCCAAAGGAAGTGGAAATTAGAGTTCCCTTAACTATGTACAAGGCTATTAATTCTGCGAGGCAGTTAGTAGTGAGATTGCAAAGGCTGTTGTCAGTAGGAAGAGCAGGTGAGATATTGACAGCGTCTGAAGGTAAAAATGTAAAGGTTTGGATTTGATTTTAAAAATAAAACTTGCTCTTTTCTTACTAATGCTTCCAAATGTGCCAGCGCCTCCATGAAAATATAGTATTCCTCTTCTTTTGCCAGTAGGTGGCCATTTGGGCTGATAAATCCTCAATGGTACCTCATCTGCTTTGAGGTCCTTGATAAGAAGTGTTGAATCTCTCCATGGTGGTATTCCATCAAGCACAATTCGCATTAAGCTTAACTCACTGCAGATTCCCAGCTTCTGCAAAATCTTTCCCTATTGAAAAGAAAGAACTCAGAAGAAGAGGAGCAATGTCGGCTTGCTTCTGATAGACAGCATCATTATATGTACATGCAGTTCACTAGGTACAGTATACATATAGTTGGGGGGGTGGTAATTTTCGTGTGAAATGGTTTTCCAGTGTAAAGTGGCTGCAGTTTGACAGATGCACTGAAAAATCTAAGTAAGCTTTTTAGTCATATCAGTTTTATGAGATAATGTGGTTCATACAACTATGCTTACAAGTTTCAGGGGGGTGAATTGCTGCTTCTTTTCTCTCTTAAGCCATTATCTTCCAGCTACAACTATCCTATCAAAATAAAAGCAAAACCCTCAGTTTTAAGAAAGTTCACTTACCAAGACCATGGTTGTAATCATCACTGAATGATAAAACCGCAGCTTTAGAGGTTGGTCAATTCCAAGTGGCAGTTCTGAACTGAAAAGATCATAAAATACTCCCCAGAAAAACAATGCTGGTACTACAAGAGGAGAGATGAAAAACATCCCTATTGTTGCTAAAGTCACATAAACAGATGCCATTTCACTTCAGTAGATGTGGATGCTAAGAAAACGCTGTGCTGCCTTAAGCCTTGTTTTCGAGTGGTTCTGATGTGTCTTCACAGGAGACTAAGCACTCACTTCATAAGCAGAAATGAAAAGTTTATTAATGTTGCAACATCCTATTTTTCTCCACCCTTCTTTTGCTAATGATATTACTGGCAACAAGTTGTTACACTTAAAAAAAAGGGCAGGGGGACAGTTTACGCTTTACAAAAGGTGGAGTTCTGAGTATATGGAATTGACTTGTACCGTAAGCTCTTCACTAGCAATGAGAAATGATTATTCAGAGGAGTCCTTATTTGAAGATGGTCTATGTTTGTTTTGTTGTGGGTTCATTATGGAGGGACATTCCTGTTGTAGTGTTGATCTGTAGTGCTGTGGGGTACTTTTATTTGTCATCAAGGTGTGTACTTCTCTGGGAAGAAAAATATTCCTTAAAAATCATATTTTTTTAATAAACTTTGGTTTATACTGTACATTAAGACTTGCACTGTCTATCACTGATTTTACTTGTACTCCTACTCCAGTGTGAAGAGCGGTATCTGTGCATAAAACGTCTTGTGCAGCTAATATAATGTAGCACATACATCACAGGTTAGACACTGAGCACAGGTACTCATTTAAACCAAAATTGAAGCATGAATATATGTCTTAATATACAGTAAGGTCTCTTCAGATACAGAGTGGTGTTTTTGGAGACTCTGTTTCTGGTAAAAGCTTCTCACGAGTTAAACTCTCAGAATTTGATATTGATTGCAACTCTTTGTAGCTCAATGTAGAAGTATGATGAATATATGTGTATTAGTGAGGGCTGATTGAAGTTGATGGCAGTTTGTGGTGAAATAATTTTTATGGCTTATGTTCTTCTCAGTGGAATTTCATTTTCCACACGATTTTAAAGTTAACAGCTCCCAAGACTTTTTTCTGACCTGTCTTTTAAAGTGGAAATCCAGTCTGAAACTGCTTTAGTCCTTAGCTTCATTGGCAAGTATTTAAAACAAAGCAATCCTGACAGCTGATTTGCACAATTTTAGCTTGTGGAGATAACAATGTGTGGGATAAAGCAATGTAAATTTACACCAAAATTTGGGAAATGGGCAAATCCTCAGTTGTTCACAGAAAGGGCTTTTTCTTTGCTGAGGTTGGCTGATTTGGGGCTGCCTTTCCCTTTCTGTGGAGCACAAAGTGATCTGTGATCAAGAATAGTAAACCACAGAGGCACTTCTTAATGCAGTGGCAGTAAATGACACTCTTAAGAGCAACCAACAACAATTTAATGAAATACCTGATGTTTAGAATATTGCAGTTCAGATTATGAAAGCCTCATGCCATGGAGGATGTGTATCTGCTGGAGCTGGATAGGCTGTTGCTGGCACTGTACTGGCAGGAATCTTCATAATATTCAGTGAGTCAATAATTAAACACCATTAATCAAAACCAAGACACCTGAGAGATGCCACCTCTGTTTTGAAACTGTGGTGGATCTGATAGAGTGTAAGGAGTTGTTCTTGACTGTCTTTTTTATTTTAGAAGTAGACTGAGAAGGGGAAGTTTGTGGGGGTTTTTTATTCGCTTTCTGATGTCATGCTCCTGCAGTTGCCCTCAGGAAGTATCTGTTGTACAGTTGTGCCAGTTTGAACAAAAGTCGTTCTGTTGTGCATTATAGCCCTTTTGTTGTTACAGCAATGTTGGTTAAGTAATGTTTCAGAATAATTTCTTCATGTTGTAGTTTTAATCTCTTAATATCCTAATATTTTACTCTTAGACCATACTCTGAGTATGCCTCATCAGAATATATTCTGTACTCTTAATCAGCTCTTCAGGCCTTCTTCACTGTCCAGTTTCCATGTTTTTCCATAATCAAGCAAATCTTGTGGTCTTAGAGCTGCTCAGTCCTTCTGGGATGCTCACATGCACAACTGGTTTATGATCCTCAGTTGTGTTCCAAAATGCTCCCGCAACTCCTATACTCCTGTGGCTGTATGTCACTTTTGTACTGATGCTTATTCTGAGATACTTCAAATCTTTCCAGCCTGGTTAGGCTGTTCCTGCTCGATAAAGGGGTAGAGATATCTATGATCACTGTCAGACTGGCACATTTCTAACAGTCAGTAGGGCTTTTGGTGGGCTTTTAAAATTGGTTTTAACATGTTAAATTGTCAGAAAAAAATGTTTTATCTCCCTTCAGTCCATTCCATAAAGTGAGTATCTCATGTCTTTGCAAACAGAAGGGCTTCTCTTTCTGGCAGTAGATTAAGAATTAATCCACCCCAGATAAAAAGCTACTAGTAGTAGTTCTTTAAATTGTAGGTGTTTGCTGATGTGTTTTGCTACATCCATTCTGTTCTTTCAGCAAGCTCATTGCAAAACCCCAGCTTCCACAGAGTCTTTGCCTGTCCATAGGTAAGAACAGCCTTGCATTAGCTGAGAAAGGTTGAAGAGATTGAACTAAACTGGACAAAATGGACACAGCTTGGCATTTGGCATTGTAAGGTGACCTATGCCTCAAACAGGCAGCTCATAGGTCACAAAACTGATACGTTATTCATTTAATTCAGTGTTGCTGGAAACTGATTTATTTAATGTATCAGTTGGTGAGTCCAGAATGAGAATAATTGAGTCAATTCTTCCCATTTTCTCATCAGCAAGCCTCTCTTTATGCAAGAGGTTAGTCACCATTCTTAATTCTTAATTTTTCAGCCTATTTGTAATGGTTATAGTAATGATGCGAAGGCAAAGTATTATAACAGTACATATTCAAAGAAATATTTGCTGTTTTTTTCCAGACTTAACCTGTCGGGTTTTAAAGCCTTATATAGCTGTGGCATCAGACCTCTTTGCACACTGAGAATGTAAAACTCGTCAAGGTCACATAAACTGTTTATCAGCAGAAGTGGGCAGGTTTCAAACCAAACATTAATCAAGGCAAAAGTGTCAGGGCAGTTGGAGCTAATGACTTAGCTGAATGTCATGTGCTGCTATTTATCTAGGTAATTTAGTAGCACAATTAGACTCCATAGTGGAACTTAACTAACTTGGTTTTACCAAGTGGAGCATGTAAGAAAGTTACGGTCCTCCAGTTCCCATTTCCTTTCTTGTATTTATATAAACAAATGACTGAAACCATCTCAGACCTCTTCATACCTGCAAGCTTTGGTCTCCTGATCTGTGAAATGGATTTAGTATGCCCTTTATAGTGACAGTTACAGATTAGTATGTGCTCTATGATACTGGTTTTTAAAGGTGCTAGGTATTTGCTTGATGGGTTTCCTTCTCCATTTAGCCTGCCTCCTACCTACCTTTTGGTTTCCTCCCTATTAGTTATCTCCATCTCCCCACCCAAATTAGTAGCTACTCCCTGTGCATTTTGCTCTTACTCATGACTAAAAGCTGTTTTCCATTTAGTCTGCCATGAATCGTTATTTTAACCTTTCCTTTCTAAGTTATTTTTTGAAGTGTACATCTTCCAAATGACTCTTAGGTTAAACATCTGCATGTGTCTTGGTAGCTGTGCAGTTCTGTTCCTAAGAATGGGAAAATTCTGCTCCACACAAATGGACTCCAGATAAGCTGCTCTGGAACATCCACCTGGGATTTCATGATAGGTCACCACACCAAAGTGTATTCTTATTAAGGGATAAGTAGTTTGAATGTGAATATAAAAACTGCAGCTGACCTTCATTTGCTGTGGCCAGATTTGTCTGAGACTCATTACACCAGTTTCTTCATGATCATGAGAGTGTCAGCAAACACAGTGAATCACTGAGGAAACTGGCAATCAGAGAAAGAAGACTGACAGGATTAAAAGCAGCCATAGTTTGCATGATTACAGAATCACAGAATCACTAGGTTGGAAGGGACCTCTAAGATCATCAAGTCCAACCCATGCCCTACGCCTCCACTAAACCATGTCATCAAGTTCTATATTCAGTCTCTTTTTAAAGACATCCAGGGATGGTGACTCCACCACCTCTCTGGGCAGACTGTTCCAATATTTTATTATTCTTTCTGTGAAAAACTGCTTCCTAATATCCAACCTGAACCTTCCTTGGTGCAGTTTGAGACTGTGTCCTCTCGTTCTGTCCATTGCTGCCTGGTGAAAGAGACCAACCCCCACCTGTCTACAACCTCCTTTCAAGAAGTTGTAGAGAGTGATAAGGTCACCTCTAAGTCTCCTTTTCTCCAGGCTAAACAACTCCAGTGCTTTCAATCTCTCCTCATAGGGCTTGTGCTCCAAGCCCCTCACCAGCCTCTAATGAGGGTCACAGCTTCTGATTATGTCTGTTTATTTCAGGAGTGGTATAGAGAATGGACATCATAGGCAGAGAATAATGTTAAATGCTTTTAAATAAATAATATTACTTATAAATAATATAGTTACTAAATTTGGAACTGATTTTGGAATTTTCTGATTGCCTGCTTATTTTTAAAAAGTAAAAATATGCAATTTGATGTTGTATATTGACTTTTAACTAGAGTGGTATAAAGATGTGATATAAAGATAGCAAAGCAGAAAATAACTGAAGTTAGAGACTTCTGTAATAGACAATTGGAACATGATTGGTGTAGAGCAGGTATCTAACTTTAAAATTATTGTGTGTTCTATTATTAAACATACAATTTTAGTCTATGAAGGCATAACAACAGGTTCAGTAAAAATATCTAGTATATAAAAATATTTACTGGTCTAAACCAGAGATCAACCTGCTGTAATGTGTTTTGGACACTCAGATTCGGTGCCTTAAACTAAGAGAAGTTTGCCAGGTTATTCTGCTGACATTAAAAACTCAACTGTGCACTGACATCTGGTGATGGGGATGGTGCACAGCAATTTGCTTTCCCATAATTTAACATCTTCTGTAACACATAGCTGCTCAAATAGTGTTAAGACCTCTCAGCTATACCGAACTTTCCAGCATTTCACTAGAGTTTTGGTCTTGACAATGTTCTGATCTGCTCCTGAATCATATTATTTGTGTCACACTTCTTTTGTGCCAGAGCATAGAGACCAGCTAAAGAAACAGGTCATGTCCACATTATTTGGGGTTAATAATAGCACCAGCTTTTATTAACCAGCTTTGTCCACACCCTGTTACTGCCTGGATGGTCTAGCATGGTCTCTCTCTTTACTCAGGATGCAAACTCTAGAGTAAGTTGTTGCCTCAGGCATACTCACCTTCCCTTTTGGAAAGCAGCAGCTGTTTCTGGGAGTAACTGCCTGTTGCGGTTTAAGTCCAGCCAGTAACACAGAAGCATGCAGCCACTTGCTCACTCCCCCCTTTCTTCCTCCCCCTGCTCCCAGAGGGATGGGGAGGAGAATTGAAAGAATGTAACTCCCATGGGTTGAGATAAGAGCAGTCCAGTAACTAAGGTGTAACACAAATCACTGCTGCTACTGCCAATAGTAATAATGACAAGGGAAATAACAAGGGGAGAGAATACAACCGCTCACCGTCTGCCAACCGATACAGGAGCAGGGATCTAGCCCTTCCGGGTAGCTGCCCCCAGTTCATATACTGGGCATGACATGCTGTGGTATGGAATACCTCTTTGGTCAGTTTGGGTCAGGTGTCCTGTATCTGCTTCCTCCTGATTTCCCCTCCTCCCTGGCAGAGTATGAGGCTCAGAAAGTCCTTAATCGGAGTAATCATTACTGAGCAATAATTAAAAACATCGGTGTTATCAGCGCTGTTCCCAGGCCAAAAGTCAAAACCACAGCGCTGCACCAGCTACTAAGAAGGGGGAAAATGACTGCTACTGCTGAACCCAGGACACTGCCCCATTTAAGGAAGCATTCTTGATAAGATTGTATTTTCCTAAGTTCTTCATAGGCAAAGACTCCTTGATAACGTTTAAAAAAGATCTGCAGTATCTTCAGCATGTCTTTTTGGGGGTTTTAATACCCATGAGAGATTTATCAGTTTTAAGCCTTCCTCTTAATCTGACTACATCTGTATTTTAGTGTTAGGAATGTAATGTATCGCTTTATGGACAAACCACCCCTGATGTCAATGGAGTGAATAAATCTCATTCATGGCATAGGTTGCCCATATGAAAATCAGGTAGCATTCAAAAATCAATGTTAACTGGTATGTTTGCCTAGAAATGAGAAAAATACTGTAGAAGACTTTTGGGGGGCTTTTTGCTTATTCAGGTTGTATTCATACAGAAAAGCCACATGGAAGAGCCCTGTAAAACTTCTTTTTTTCTGCGTATACTTAATAAGTGTAACTGAATGTCACTGATACTGTGCTGGCAGGCTTTATTTTCTCATACACTGAATATAACTAACACAGCTATGCCAAGCATTGCAGAGCATCCTTCCTTTGTTTGTAGGGTGTCTTCTTCTGTCTGAACACTTACCTGACATGATTTTCTGCAGCATGCTTTGCTTTTGATTATAGCTTAAATAAGCCAGAAAACACATACGATAATATCAGTAAAAAGATTCTTATTTCTAAGTGCCAGAGCTAGAAATTTCCCTGACAAGAACAAAACTAATTCATAGTGTTCCGGGTATTAATTTATTCAAAGTTAGTTAGAAGTTTTGACTGTAAGATTGCCTCCTTGCCCTGCTCCCATTTCTGTATGGAAATGCATCTTGCCTCCAAGTATAACTCACTGAAGAATTTAAGGCATTAGTGTCTAATGACATCAGTCATTATAATGCAGGTTAAAGGATTACAGTAAAACAGTTACACTGTCAGATAGTCACCTCAGGAGAAATGTGTCATCAAAACAGTTACTGATACTTCTTGGCTAAACTTGCTTTCATTTCCAAACAAAAGCCTCAGACATTTATTATGCCATTTTATTTGTATTGTTTTACTTAATCATTTCTCTCATCTTGTAAAAAGTTTAAGATCAAGGTGAACTTTGCTTTTTCGTGTGTTGTTTGTTTGTGGGGATTCTTTCTCCTTCATTCTCCTTTCTCTGCCATGGCACTTGTCCTGAATTTAGCTGTAACAGTTCTTTTTTCTTAGTAGCTGGTGCAGTGCTGTGTTTTCAGCTGTAGTATGAGAGCAGCACTGGTAAACTATAGGAACTGGGGGGAGATACGTGGAAGACCCAGATCACTGCTTGGATCAGGCTGGGTATTGGTCAGCAGGTGCTGAGCAATTGTATTGTACTTCACTCATGTTTATTGTTTTCTTTTCCCTTTTTAGTTTTATATTCTCTCCCCTTGTTATTTCCCTTCTCATTATTGTTATTGGCGGTACCAGTAGTGGTTTGTGTTATATCTTAGTTACTGGGCTGTTCATGTCTCAACCGCTGGGAGTTCCATTCTTTCAGCTCTTCTCCGTAGCCCTCCAGGAATAGGGGAGGAAAAAGCAGGGGAGTGGCTGTGTGGTTCTGAGCTACTGGCTGGGCTTAAGTCACGACAGCACTTTGTAAGAAAGTGCTTCCTGCTTCAGACAACAGTGCAGGCCTCCAGTTAATACAAACTCTTTATAAACTGATGTTACTGTGTATTGCCATCTATATATAAAAGGTGTATGCATGATTCTTCTAATGGATGTTGTGTTCTTTAAACAATGCTTTTCATCACATCTGTGGTTTCAGGCCAGTTCCCTTTTCCTCACCTCTTTCCCTTTCCCTCCACTTCTTTCTGTTATATCTATGCTCAGATCTGTTCTGCTGCATTCAGTTCTCTTTAAGCTTGCCTCAAATTCAGCTTTCATCAGCTTTCACCTGTAAATCATTGACCATGCTCATTACACACTTAACCTGTAGATTCATGCCCTGTTACCTATGCCAGGTTCTCCTCAAATCACAGTTCATGCTTTAATATTACCAGAACTTTGTTGAGGCAAACTGCATTGCAAAACACTTGCCATGGAGGCAGATCTTTTACAGGTACAGGAGAAAACTCTGAAGAAGTGGTAGAGGAAGGAAATGTAAGTTCATCTGATTTTGTTTCTCATAAGAGAAGATGAAGCAAAAAGCCATCAAAAATCAATTTATTGGGTAAAAAGAGGACAGATGCAATGCAGAAATTCATTATGATGATATAAGAAAAGGAAAATTGAGGATGTTTTTTAAAAGTCTTTGCAAGCAATGAAAGAGTCAATCTTTTGAACCAGGAAAGGAAAGCAAGAAATGGAGTTTTACATCAATCTTAGAAAATGTACTGTATTTTCCAGGCCTGTATTTCCAGATTGGAATGCCAACAGTGCACCATAAACAGCTAACAATACTGTGCCGTGGAATCCCTCTTGCAAATGGCACCAGGTCACTTTTATACCATGATCCTCTAATCGTTTCTTGTAGAGCAGTCCATCATCTCTAAGCACATCATATTCACAGGTCAAAATGAAAGCCTCAGGAAGCTGAGCAATAACACTGTCTTCAGCTAGCAGTGGTGAAAAAACAGTGTCAAAAACAGGTTTGACGAGTGTATAGATTTCGTCTGAGAATGAGTATGTTGTACTCGGTGTGTAGCCTCTTCTTTTAAACTCAGGAGGGATCATGTCAGAACTCACCCATTTCCGATACTTCAGTAGCAGATCTTCTGGAACGTGATTGCCTTTAAATGCTTTAAATGCTGATTTTGTGGCAGAGAATTCTCTATTAAGATACTTCAAACCAAGAGAAAGGGTTCGTTCCTTTAACAAAATGGGCACCCTCTCGTTCTGCTGATAAGAAGGCAAATCAAAGTCCAGACCCTGGAGAAAGGGATATATTAGGATTTGTGCTCTCAGCTTTGGGAGATCTTGTTTGGTCACCAGTGCTTGGGCCACAGCAGCAGTGATTGTACCTCCACTGCTATCTCCACAGATAATAATGCGAGAAGGGTCTACTCCATAGTCTTGTGCAGTCCTCATGAAGTGGATGGTGGCAGCAAGGCAATCCTCAAACTGTGTTGGATATGGATGCTCAGGAGCTAAGCGATACCTAAACAGGGGTGAGAGTGTTCAAACATAGTCATATCTACTGAATGTCCCTTAGTCATCTCTTCATTCACATATTTCTTTCTGAAGATAGGAAGTACTCTGAGATAATAATTACAGCAATGGAATTGGTGATAATTACTACTTTTAAGGGATTATTTACTACTATTGTTAATGTTTGGGGGGTTAGTCCACTATTCTGTCTTTACAGAATACATCTTCACTTACATTTTAGCTACTCAAGGCATGTGCTGAGTTATTGTAGGATTAGGTGGCAAGGCACCTGATCTGATGTATGCATGAATCAGTTATCAGCAATTCTACTTAGTAATTCAAGTGAACATTTCTCAACAAATTGTTAGGGAATATGACCACAAAACATTGATAATAAAATTCCAAAAGGTTTTCAGTGGTTTTCTATAAGCTGAATTCTTTATAAATAGAATCAATAAGAGTTGATGATTCCTCAAGTATTTTAGGATGTAAATAGTAATTGCTAGAATTTAATTCATTTCCAAAACATCAACTCTTTTCCTGAATGCTTAGAAATCAGTTCTTTTAAAAATGCATTATAGCTAATCAGAAAAAGACTTTGAATGTTCATCTCAGGTTGATTGCAGGTTAAATGTGGATATCCATGTGGATATACCCCACCATTTCTTCAGAACGCCTACTAAAATGAGTATTTAGTACTCTGGGCAACTGTGCTTTTAGCAAAAGCAGTGACACTTGGAACACAGTGTTGGCTTTCAGCTGCAGTTTGCTCTAACTGTGCATTACAGATTTACAAGCCTAGAAGGAGGCGTGAATGGCTGTCACATTGTGTGTCTGGATTGACTGCACTTACCCAACAGACACCACTACCGAATTGCTTTGTCGGGCAAAATAGCAGCATGTTCTGTCATAGGCCCCTGTAAAACAAAGTATTTCAGTGGAATTGTAGCTTGCTTTAAAAATGGGTAGAATGCAAGTATTCTGAAATTCTTATCTCTATTTTTATTGTGATTCTCTTATTGTGGCATGGTCTGAGCTGGACAATATTACATCTGTAGGATCTTCTTGGCAGTAAGAAACCTGGAATTTACACCAATGCATTGCTTCACTCTCCTCTTTGAGAAGTTAAGGAATAGAATGAATGCTGCCACTTCTAAAGTAGCATTGAAAGTGAGAAGTTGTTTAAAAACCCCGAACAAAACCAAACCCCCTGCTAAATCCAGCACAAGGATTTTTCTTGTGCCTGAGCCACTATCAAATCCCTTATGCCTTTCCATTTCAAATGTCAAAATGTACTTTCCCTTGTTTTGCCATTAAGACAGACAGCAGTGTACACACACACACACAAGCTTGCACACACGTCAGCACAAATCAGGTTCTTTAAAATAAAAAATAAAATTCTAATGAGATTTTCAACTTTTCTTTCGTGCAGGAAGGAGAAGAAGGAAGAAAATAGGTATGACCAGAGAAAAAATGCTTTAGGTACACTGCCTGCATAAAGACAATCTAACTCTTAATTTACATACCTACTACATAAAAATAAAGTTACTCTGCTGCCCTGAAATTAATTTTATTATATGTAATGCTTCACCTGCTAACTCTTCTTGTCATCTAAGAAATACTATATCAGATCAGAAACTACATCTATTTGTAGTTATAGCTCATATTTATATTACTTACTAATACTTCCAAACAGTCCAGCTCCTCCATGAAAATATAGGATTCCTCTTCTTTGGCCAGTAGTTGGTGATTTTGGCTGGTAAATTCTTACTTCAACCTTTTCAAACCTTAAGTCCCTGACAAAAAGCTGTTTATCTCTTAATGGTGGTATTCCATCCATGACAGCCCTGAGGAAATCCACCTCTGACATGATACCTACTTTTTCCAAAACTTTTGCCTGTTAATAAAGGGAAAGAAACCACAAATCAGTGCACATTTCCTTCTTACCTGGAGATTGATCTTGAAAAATTTACAATTCCATAGTTAGTTCAGATTTTGTCTCCTGATGGTTTTTACAATGAAGTGGCCAGTTACAGAGATGATTTGGATAGACCTTAATTGTAATGTAATACCTAACAACATTTGAAGTTCAAAGAGCAGTAGATTGGAGAGAAATGAATGATTTTATGTTCTGGAGCTGCCTTGTGTCCATACTACTCCAAAAGCAAGGCCTTTGAGCCTGTGGGATAGTCGGCCTGAGGGTTGCCTTCACAGAAGTACAGTAACTTGGCTCATTAATCCCATCTCAGGTCTCTAGCAAAACTGTTACCAGTGCTGTGTGGCAGAACATAGGGTTAGCTTTGGTGGTAATTTCTAGGTTATCATAGAATCATAGAATAGTAGGGTTGGAAAGGACCTTAAGATCATCTAGTTCCAACCCCCCTGCCATAAGCAGGAACACCTCACACTAACCCATTCCACCCAAGGCTTCATCCAACGTGGCCTTGAACACTGCCAGGGATGGAGCACTCACAACCACCCTGGGCAACCCATTCCAGTGCCTCAGCACCCTAACAGGAAAGAATTTCTTCCTTATATCCAATCTAAACCTCTCCTGTTTAAGTTTGAACCCGTTATCCCTTGTAATTTCACTACAGTCCCTAATGAAGAGCCCCTCTCCAGCATCCCTATAGGCCCCCTAAATATATGTTAGTGTTAGATGAGAGCATAGCGATTTGCAAATGATTTAATTCTTCAGTGGTGAAATCCTGGCTTAGTTTTTATCAGCAGGAAAAAATCCCTGATGTTAGGGTCCTTTGTGCTTTTCACACAGGTACAGAAGCCTACCAGGTACAGCTTGGAACTCAACAGAATTGCACTGTGCCAGCCTGACTAAATGCTGGGTACAGGCAGCTTACAGAACTATTAGCAAAGTAGGTAGCATAATTTAATCAGCCTATTTCCCAGACAGGATCAGTCATAAGACCCCTGGCTATTGTGTAACTTCTTATAGGCTGAAATTAAATGAAAAAATAAAGGATGAGTTAATACATTTTTCAGTGAAGAAGTTTATTAACCTTAAGATGCAGCTGGTTTTATTGAAGCAGATCCTTACAAGTGGATGCAGTCATTTCTTCTTAAAGTCTGTTCTTGAGCACAAGTGCTTCAAAATGGTTTGTCTCCAGTGACTTCACATGCATTTTTTGTCCCAGCTGAAGACTGGATATGCTCGTAAACTTTAATGTTCCCTGCAGTTTTGACATCATGGGTTGTCATCCCTTGAAAGTGTTTGGCTATTTAGGCACAAAAAACTGGCCTAACAGCAATACCAAGAGTTGCCTCATGACTCAGGCTTTACTTGCATTTAAACTTTCGTAGAACCACACATAAGAGACAGTCCAGGCCAGGCTGGATATGGTTCCAGGCAACTGCGTCTAGTTGAGGATGTTCCTGCTCATTGCAGGGGGTAGGATTAGACGAACTTTAAGGTCTTTTCCAACCCAAACTCTTCTATGATTCAATGATTCTATTATTCTATAAATATTCTTATCTTTGTGCTCCTTTGAGGTAATATGGTACAGGGCTGGCCTCTCTCTGGCCAGCAGAAAGGATACTAAATTGTAAGATCAGCAGTTTAAAACTACATTAATCACCAGTAGATTTTTAAATCCTGCAGTTTAGCTTTTTACAAATGAATTATACAAAGATAAAACTTTGTCTGATGGATAAAGAGTCTTCATGCAGTGTTTTGAAAATGTGGAAGTACACTTTGTACAGTAGATGTAAGAAAATGTAATTTGACTTCTGTTAGTACTCTGTTTTGTTGCATTGCTTTAGTGTCATGGCAATGTTGAGGCCTCCGTGGGCACCTCTCAAGAGACACAATGAGTCACATTCTTAGGAGTTTACGGGCTTCCTTCAAACAAAGCTTAACAAGCAGTTTGGCACAGAAGAAAGGGAAGAAACAATGCTGGAGGGTGGAGCTGAGGTGAAACATAATGAACAAGCCAAAGAAACAGAAGGGTTTTTTTCAGTTTAAACAACCAAAAGAAAAGAAGCTTGATTTAGGTTTCACAGAAAAAGTGTTTTTAAAATGATAGTGGCAACACTTAACCCAGGAAAGGATAATTGGTGAAACAGTAAGACAAGTAGAAATCTGATTTTAGTTTTGAAAAGAAAGAAGGTGAAAAACAAGGGAGGATCAAAAATGTGCCAAAAGTAATGACACAGAAAGCTTTCGTATGTGTACTGTCTCAAGAAAGACATGTAGACATATTGAAAGGCAAAAGACAATGTCTTTCAGATGGCTCAGGAGTAGAGTGATACAGTTGTAGAAGAGAACTGAGATCTCAGACATCATTTAGTTGCTCATTCTCTAAATGAGCACTGTGTTACACGGAGAAGTTCCACATACACAGTGCAGTAAACTGCTTAAGCCTTCCAGTACTGCATTGAGCACTGGGGCAACCAGATCAGAAAGCTAAAGCATACTTAAAAACTGGGAATTACAGAGTTTGCAGGATTTTATTTTCCACATTGTTGCCTTTGGTGCTGTAGAGCAAGCAGCAGGGTCTGTTATACCCAGCTGAGCTGAAGGTATCTTCAGTGGTGCTCACAATCGCCAAATTAATCCAGTTGCAATTTGCAATGTATTTAAACATTGGTTCTAAAAGAACCCCCCTCATTAATCCATTAACATTTTATCATAAATGAAATTAAAAACTCCACCTTAATCAAGTTTTACTTACGAGACCAAACCCAAAGTTCACGGCGTAATGAAAAATGTAAAGCTTTCGGCGCTGACTAAATCCGTGAGGGATTTTTGCTTTGGGATGTTCGTAGTAGAATGCCATTGCCACGAAGAAAGTCAAAACAGCAAGAAAAATCACTAGAAGCAATCCCATCTCAGTGTACTGTGAGGAGCCAAACCGAAGAACCAGCTGTGGCTTCCTCCCCTCTCTGACTTCTGAAGGATTTCTGAAGGTTAAAGGCATGGGATTAGCAATTCTCTTCATATCCCATCATCTAGCTTTTAAAAATGCAAATAGGAAGATGAAAACATGTAGCAATCAAAGCATACAATTAGACAGTAACAATTAGTCCTGGCAGAAGCTTGCATAAGAAGATTTTCAGATTTGCAGTGAATATGTTTTGGGTCTGTGCCCATCACTATAGAACCAGTGCTTTGTGTATCATTTGTAGTGTCATTTTTATGAGAAGACAAGAATTTGTTGCGTCTCTCCCTAGTTCTTGAATGCACGCAGGTCTGTATTATTCCCGAGTTCCCCTGAGTTCCAGTGGAACAGGATTTCTTAGCAATCATCTTCAGAGCTGCTCAGTTTCTTGATTTATTCCACCTCCACTCCTTAGTTCTGCAGACTTTTTGTGAAATCAAGGTTTCAGTGTAACAAACACATTCAATCACCTTTGATGACTGATTCTGTACCCTGCTATGCTGTTGTGTTCTTGAATCTAATGCAACCAGAAGCAGTTGCAGCCTGAAGTGTCAGTGGTTTGCATTTTGCTTCATCCTCCTTGGTAGCTTTTGTCCAGGAGGTAGAAGCCTGGAACCAACTGTTGTGGTTGGTTGGTTGGTTGGTTGATGTTTGGCTTGGTCGAGCCTTACAGTACTGCAGTCTCCACCTTCTCATGAGTACATTACTTGCAGATGTTATTCCAGGTAGAAATGTGACTGCAGCTGATGAAGCCTAGAGCTGGACTTCATGGTTTCAGTGCTGGTAGCAATGACTAGACATCAGGAGCCTACTCTTTTCTGTGTACTATGTGATGAACTTTAGGATCTGTGCCTGCCTCTGGAATGAACAAATTTTTCCGTACACAGGTTTTTAGTGATGAGATTTTTAACCTGAAGCAAAAAAAATCTGTAAAGCAGAGCTTTTTCAGCTCATAAGATACTACCTTTGGGTGTCATTTTACCAGTCAGCTCAAAACGTGAAGGCTACAAATTCTTACTCTGAAAAATAGCCATAGGGATAAAATGACTGCTCAACACGTTGTGTGCAAGGAATGAGCTGACCTTGAGATATATAATAAAATGAAACTAAGTACAGAGAACTTCAGAGCTTTACAATGCATAATCCACGACCTGTGTAGGAAAGATGACCTCAGGCTTGGTTCCTGACTTTAGAAATTAATTGTTTAGAATAAACAGGAAGGAACTTAATTTCCCAGCCTGGTAACATGCTCTCTGAGAAGTGGCTGATCACATGTGCCCCTGTGAGCTCAAAAATGATTGTGCTCAATCCCTGTGCCCAAACTGATTCTTTGTTTTATCCAACACATCTTTGCAGACTTTCCTGTCCCAATGACCCTGTTCCCTCTCTGTGCCTTGCTAAGGGTTGTTTACATGCTGAGGATGAAGTTTGCTTCCTTTTGGGTTATTCTTTGTGGCAGTTGCACGTTGCCCAGCTGGATGAGGGATGCTGGTGACAGGCATGCTGGTGGTTGGGCCACTCTTGGAAAATGGAACAGGTGAATTCAAACCTATCAGCACCGAAGTGCATATAAGGTTCAGCTTTCTTACAGTTCAGACAAGATCATTAAGAAATATTGCTACACAAAACGTGGCTGCAGCTCCTTTCTTTAGTGTTTTAATAGTGAAAGGAATCACCTTCATGCTAAACTGTGCTGTCCTAGTAAGTTAGCTGCATTGTAAGTATGCTTATCAGATCTGGCCCCTTTGGGGTTCTAAGAAGTCTTGTGACAGATTGTTTGTGCTAAGGTTCTTACCACCTATTGTTGGTCTGTTTTCTACATCTTCTGGGTGCCAGTCCTTGAGGTAGCCAGTTACCAACCAGTCTTGGACAAGATCCTTGGGGCATGTTAACTAGGTCCAGACATCAACAGCCAAACCACCAGCCCCAGAGGCTCCACACAAAGACTGGATGTGCTGGAATCTGCTATCAGCTGTAGAGGAAACAAAGTAGTCGGGTTCCTGGAGTAATACATTCTTTTTTTCCTTGGGCATTGCAGGTATAGGGTAACCATTAATGTTTTAAAAGCATGGTCTGGGCAATTTGCAAGGAATTTGCTTGAATCCCAGGATGGAGAACCATTCCCTAAATAATCTTTGAAATGTATGCTCTCTCCAGCTTCTGATTTTTTAACCTTATCTCTTGAGATATGTGAGATATCTCTGTGAGATAGAGCAAAGGAATTGGCTCATGAGGCCAAACTGACATATTCTCCTGCTCCAGGAACTGCCTTAATTTCCAGTGAAGAGCTAAATGTTGTACCTAAAACCTTGTCAATGCTGGGTTGGCACCCTTAGGCTTTTTCTCTCTAGTGTAACTGCACTTAGTAGGGGAAATAAACTGAGCCAGTTGCTCAGGTGTGAACTGTTTCCTCACATAATCTTCAAGCAATCCCAAGAACTCTCTGCCTGTATCTGGTGCTGATTAGGTGTCAATGAGATACTCACCTGCTTAGACTCAGGCACAGCAGGTGTGAATAGATGCTTGTTCTTGGATACCGGGAAGCATTCCCAGAGAGGGTGCTGCTTGTCCCGAGAAGCCCTTATGGGAGCTCTGCAGAGCGTGAGAGCCATCTGGTGCTTGAAGTGTGCACCCTGGTCAGTCCTCACCAACAAGCTGACTGCCACTAGCTGTCAGCTAAAGTGCCAAAGCACTGAGGGGATCCGTTAATGGCGTAGTTTGGGTGTTCACACTTGTATCCGTATGGATAACTCCTTGTGGAAAGTCATTGGTGTGCATAATTCTGTAGGTGCAGAGCAAGTTTGTCACTGATGGTGTTTTAAGTACTTGAAAATTAATTCCATGCTTTGGGAAGTATAAAATATCTTCAAACGAACAAATGTTCTATCTTAGCAATGCAAGACACAGCAGAGCTGGAATTTATTCAAAGAAAGTAGAGGACAGGAAGTTCCATGGAGACAATTCCATCTTGTGACTGCCTAAATTTTAGAAAATATGGGAGTCATTATGAAAAAACAGGAATTCAGGACTTACTGTTCTGTACTCACCCATCTGCACTGCCATGGTTATAACCCTCAATACAGATTAAAATGTGTATCTTCAAGAGAGTAATATTACTGCTTATGTATTATAATTTTATTAATATTTCTAATAAATTAAAGACTTACAGATAAAGGACCATGGAAAAATCTTAGGAGGAGATCAGTGAAGAGTTTGGACACTGGCCTATAAATGAGGCATAAATCCAGAAAGTGAATAATGGAAAGAAAACAAGTATTGGATTGCTGAATGGACTAGGAGCATAATACATGCTGTGCTGAATGAGGTGTGTGTAAAGCAGTATGAGATCATACAGGATTGTGTCATAACTTACAACATACAAGGTGGAACTGTGCAGACATCCTTAGTTATGGCACTTCCAACCGTCTCTACCTTGAAGCATCAAGAGAACAAGCTTGGTACTAAAGATGCAAACAAGAGCAAAGTGTGGATAAAAACGACCCAGAATAAAGATGAGCTTAATAACTGTCACAGGTTTGATGAAGTGCATGGAGACGTACCCAGGCTAGCTGTAAGCCAGCTTGTTCAAGGCAGAACACCAGGCTGATAAAATGCTAGCCAGCTTTCTGCACAGCTTCATCAGCAGGTACTAGCTGCAACTACTCTGCTGGCCTAGCTTCAGCTACCAACATGTTGAGGTCAAAAACCACAATTAATCCCCACTTTCACATCTCATTGCATAACCAAGGCAAATCCTGAAACCCTCAAAGAGTGGAATATCTGGAATTTATAGATATTATTTACCCCCGGAAGAAGTTTTTTGCTTGAAGCGTAAATTGCTAATACCTGCAATAGGAAAAAGAAAACAATCTGTTGTGTCAACAGAGCATGAAGAAACATCATTTCATTTTGCTGCAAGGAACTGGAGAGCAAGAATTCACAAGTAACAACCTGTTGCTGCAGAGATGTGCACCTGTGAAGTTGTCGTCACATTTAATTAACATGGTGACAACATGAAGAATTTAACCCAGCATTTTCTTCCTACTCACTGTTTGGCTGACAGAGAATGAAGATAGGGAGTAACCTCTTTCCACACTTGTGTGTGCTCAGGTATTGCAAGTGCAAGGTGGTTGCTTAAGAGTGATTTTACAATTCGTAGGCATTGAATGACCAGCTGTTTTGACATGCAATGGCAATTGTCTTGTGTTTAGTGAAGATGGATCTGTTCTAATGAGCAATATAACAACCCAGCTGACCTTTTCCTTTGTGTTTTGTATCTTTGCAGAAATAGTTCAATAGTTCACAGAAATTGTTTAGCCTGGAGAAGAGAAGGCTCCAGGGAGGCCTTAGAGCAGCTTCCAGTGCCTAAAAGGGCTGCAGGAAACCTGGAGAGGGGCTTGGGTCAAGGGCCTGTAGGGACAGGACAAGGGGAATGGCTTGAACCTGCCCGAGGGGAGACTGAGATGAGCTCTTAGGCAGAAGCTCTTCCTTCCCTGTGAGGGTTCTGAGGCGCTGGCACAGGGTGCCCAGAGAAGCTGTGGCTGTCCCATCCCTGGCAGTGCTCAAGGCCAGGTTGGACACAGGGGCTTGGAGCAAGATGCTGCAGTGGAAGGAGTCCCTGCCTGTGGCAGGGGCTGGAGCTGGAGGAGCTTTAAGGTCTCTTCCAACACAAACCATTCGAGGATTATTACACACCGTTGCTTAGGGTGGTTCTAAAGGCTAAAATAGATTGAGATCCTTGTAAAAGCTTTCTACATTGTTTTAATTAACTGGAAGGCTGAAGCTGGCCTAGGTATGTCATACCATTTTGCTGTGGAAATGTTAATTGTAGTACTGTAGCTGAGTCTAAATGAATTTTGAAGCAGAGATTTGACTGTTTGCTAAAGAATGAAGAGCGTAGCTGATGTGCCTCTGTGAAATCAGCACATTCCTGTGTGGCTAATTCAGGCAGAAATCTGAGACCTGCACATTGTGTTATAGTAAGCTGTCTAATAGAATTATTCCATGGTAAGGTTGTGGGCAGAAATATGCCTCTTTTAATGTATTTAAAGATACACTGAATTTTTCTTCAACCTTATTTGTGAATGTGCTGCATTTAGAAGATTTGGTTTACAGGTATTTTCTCAGTGATGTGTTCTTTCAGTTACAGAATTCTAACGCCATTTAATATGTATGCATGTCTTTTGCCTGTAGAAACAGGATCTTTTGGAACTTTCTGAATTACATGTGTGCAGTTATCTGGTTTCTCTAATAAATTAAACTGGGAAAAAAAGACAACTAAAGTACATGCATCATGGACACATGTTTTTAAATATCTGCTATAAAACCATCTGAACTGCCATGAGAACTATAGAAGTCCCAGTAAACATGCTGCAGTTAGAGACCAAAGGGAGGAATGCAGGTGTTAACAACTTCTGTCTGTTTTTTTTTAAAAAAAAAAAGAATATATTTCTTTAGCAGCAGCACTTCCTATAAGGAATATATGTCATAAAGAGTGCAATATCCTACAAAAATAAGGGCAGATTAGAGAGTTTTTAAAGTAAAATAAACAGTCCCTCAAACTAATCTTCAGTCTCTTCCTCGGTTCAGGAGAGTTATTAAAAACATTGAGTTAAGAATCCTAAATAATCATATTTTATCTTTCAGTTCCTTACTGATGCTTCCGAACATCCCACATCTTCCATGGAAGATGGTGACTCCCCTCCATTTATTTGCAGCTGGTGCTCTTGGGCAGTAAATCCTCACGGGCACCTCATCAAAATGCAGATCCTTTATGTAGCATTTTGGATCCCTGCATGCTGGCAGTCCATTAGCAAGCAACCTTGTGAGTTTGTGCTCCTCAAAGACACCCAAACTTTCTGAGTAAGTTTTTTGCCTAGATAGATATAACAGGAAAAACTTGGAATTAATTTAGGAATTCAGGCCTTTCTACTCTAAAAAGGCCACCAGCTACATTTTCTATACTACATTTAGGATAATTGTATTGGTTATTTGGTGCCTTACAGGATTACCACAAGTAACTCTAGTGGCTTTGTGATTTCAGTTATGAAAGTGAAAATGTACATCTTCATGATTTCACCATTATTTCTGGGAGAATGTTGTAATACTTGTTCCATGAGATGTATTATATAAACCTTCTAATTTCCATGGTCTGGATTTACCACAAGCAGCATCAGGTATTTGCTGAGGTATGGAAGTCAGGAGTCATGAGGTCTGAGGCTCCTCTTCTAATCAGTGAAGAGAAAGAGGCATATCTTGAGGACAGCTCAAATTTCAGGTGTGTCAAGTCAAGCTCTGCAGGTGTCTGTTCATCTTCATTGGTTAGAATGGGAGCCTGTGTACTTCAGATGCCTCAGTTAAAGTATTGAAGTTTAGGTGTCATGAAAATGTTCCTAGCATGGCTGCATTTAGTATACTGGAAGAAGAAGGTTCATGCCACTGTGCAAGATTTGGGAACTTGCTGGTCTTGGGTCATCCCCATGCCACAGGATCAGTAAGATCAAGCTCACTGTGCCAATAATCCATAATGAAGGGCTGCTGGCCTAAATAACTGATGAAAATGGCTCTGAATCGTATCTCCATCAGTGAAATGTTGCCAATATAAAGATCATTTAGTTCCAACCCCCTTGCCATGGGCAGGAACACCTTCCACTAAACCATGTCACCCAAGGCTTTGTCCAACCTGGCCTTGAACATACCTGAGTTTTACCGGAGTTTTCAGGTTCCATTAATATAAATGATAAACTTGGTATCAGAGCACTCTATCTAAATATCCTCTTTTCTTTCCTTCTCTTAGGAGATCGGACATCACAGAGGCATCTCCAAATTCAGAGAAAACACTGTCATGAAGGAGAACAGAGAATTTGGTATGTATTCTGTTGAAAAGCTTCTTTAAGTTTAATAATTACAAAGCACTTCAGAACCAATAGCAATGCACTCAGAAAATGAAAGGTATGAGTATTCCTAGACAAATGTGCTCAGTGTTGCAGTGATCAGTAGTAGGTGAAACATTTTATATAAGCCAGGTTCTAAAATGTGTACTTGTGTAAGAGAAAGAGGACCTAGATCACAATGTCAGCATACCTTTTCTTGTGAAAGAGGGTCTTTGAACACCTGAATTCTGGCACAAACTGGCTTTTTATGTGGAAAACCATATGGGGAACAGATTTTTACTTTAAAAATAATTACAAAATCACATACTAACCAGCAAAAACCACTCAATTTGGGCTTCATTGACCTTAAACTACATTAGAGAGTCTTTCTGTCAGTCACTTTGAAGAGTTATGCTTTGCCAGCTGTTGTAGTTTGAACCCAGCCAGGCAGCACGTTCACCCACTCAACCCGCCCCCCCCTTTTTCCTCCCCACTCCCAGAGGAGAGGGAGGGAAGATGGGCCGAAGAACTCCCACGGGTCAGATAACAACAGTCCAGTAACCAAGGTACAACACAAATCACTATCACTATCACCAACAATAATAACAATGACAAAGAAAACAAGGGAAGAGAGTACGATACCACCCGCCAAAAACGAGCCCGACCGGGAAGTTCTCCCTCCTTCCGGGTAACTCCCAGTTACCCCCTGGGCATGATGTGCTATGGTATGGAATACCTCTTTGGTCAATTTGGGTTCTGTCCCTCCTTTCTCCCGGCCCCCCCCCTTCTCCCCGGCAGAGCATGAGGCTCACAAAGTCCTTGGTCAGAACAAACATCACTCAGCAACAAACAAAAACATCGGCCTTATCAGCCCTGTTCCCGGGCTAAGTCAAAACACCAGCTACTAAAGAGAAGAAAAACTGACTGCAACTGCTGAACCCAGGACACCAGCCAAAATCATAGAACCATAGAATCAGCTGGGTTGAAAAAGACCTTTAAGAGCAAATCCAACCTTAACCCCAGGACTACCAAGTCTACCACTAATAATAATTATCATCAAAGCTTTATATCACAGCGCAATATGATCAGTTAGTCTAAATGCAGATCTGTATGAGCAAATTAAAACAAAAGCTAGGATGTGAGCTAGGAGGCTTTCTCTCATCTTTTTCATTTGAGATTGTCATTGATGTCTTTATGACAGAGTACGTGGATAGATCCTGCAGGAGCATTGCATGTATGGTACTTATGCTGTAGAAGGCATACATTTAACTGTTGATGCAGTTTTGCTATGACATATCACAAATATGGTGAAAGAAAAAAGGAAAAGATTGTTAAAAGGGGTATTCACTGCCACATAGAATCATAGAAAAGTTAGGGTTGGAAAAGACCTTAAGATCATCTAGTTCCAACCCCCCTGCCATAAGCAGGGACACCTCACACTAAACCATGCCACCNGTCAAGGGCCTGTAGGGACAGGACAAGGGGAATGGCTTGAACCTGCCCGAGGGGAGACTGAGATGAGCTCTTAGGCAGAATCTCTTCCTTCCCTGTGAGGGTTCTGAGGCGCTGGCACAGGGTGCCCAGAGAAGCTGTGGCTGTCCCATCCCTGGCAGTGCTCAAGGCCAGGTTGGACACAGGGGCTTGGAGCAAGATGCTGCAGTGGAAGGAGTCCCTGCCTGTGGCAGGGGCTGGAGCTGGAGGAGCTTTAAGGTCTCTTCCAACACAAACCATTCGAGGATTATTACACACCGTTGCTTAGGGTGGTTCTAAAGGCTAAAATAGATTGAGATCCTTGTAAAAGCTTTCTACATTGTTTTAATTAACTGGAAGGCTGAAGCTGGCCTAGGTATGTCATACCATTTTGCTGTGGAAATGTTAATTGTAGTACTGTAGCTGAGTCTAAATGAATTTTGAAGCAGAGATTTGACTGTTTGCTAAAGAATGAAGAGCGTAGCTGATGTGCCTCTGTGAAATCAGCACATTCCTGTGTGGCTAATTCAGGCAGAAATCTGAGACCTGCACATTGTGTTATAGTAAGCTGTCTAATAGAATTATTCCATGGTAAGGTTGTGGGCAGAAATATGCCTCTTTTAATGTATTTAAAGATACACTGAATTTTTCTTCAACCTTATTTGTGAATGTGCTGCATTTAGAAGATTTGGTTTACAGGTATTTTCTCAGTGATGTGTTCTTTCAGTTACAGAATTCTAACGCCATTTAATATGTATGCATGTCTTTTGCCTGTAGAAACAGGATCTTTTGGAACTTTCTGAATTACATGTGTGCAGTTATCTGGTTTCTCTAATAAATTAAACTGGGAAAAAAAGACAACTAAAGTACATGCATCATGGACACATGTTTTTAAATATCTGCTATAAAACCATCTGAACTGCCATGAGAACTATAGAAGTCCCAGTAAACATGCTGCAGTTAGAGACCAAAGGGAGGAATGCAGGTGTTAACAACTTCTGTCTGTTTTTTTTTAAAAAAAAAAAGAATATATTTCTTTAGCAGCAGCACTTCCTATAAGGAATATATGTCATAAAGAGTGCAATATCCTACAAAAATAAGGGCAGATTAGAGAGTTTTTAAAGTAAAATAAACAGTCCCTCAAACTAATCTTCAGTCTCTTCCTCGGTTCAGGAGAGTTATTAAAAACATTGAGTTAAGAATCCTAAATAATCATATTTTATCTTTCAGTTCCTTACTGATGCTTCCGAACATCCCACATCTTCCATGGAAGATGGTGACTCCCCTCCATTTATTTGCAGCTGGTGCTCTTGGGCAGTAAATCCTCACGGGCACCTCATCAAAATGCAGATCCTTTATGTAGCATTTTGGATCCCTGCATGCTGGCAGTCCATTAGCAAGCAACCTTGTGAGTTTGTGCTCCTCAAAGACACCCAAACTTTCTGAGTAAGTTTTTTGCCTAGATAGATATAACAGGAAAAACTTGGAATTAATTTAGGAATTCAGGCCTTTCTACTCTAAAAAGGCCACCAGCTACATTTTCTATACTACATTTAGGATAATTGTATTGGTTATTTGGTGCCTTACAGGATTACCACAAGTAACTCTAGTGGCTTTGTGATTTCAGTTATGAAAGTGAAAATGTACATCTTCATGATTTCACCATTATTTCTGGGAGAATGTTGTAATACTTGTTCCATGAGATGTATTATATAAACCTTCTAATTTCCATGGTCTGGATTTACCACAAGCAGCATCAGGTATTTGCTGAGGTATGGAAGTCAGGAGTCATGAGGTCTGAGGCTCCTCTTCTAATCAGTGAAGAGAAAGAGGCATATCTTGAGGACAGCTCAAATTTCAGGTGTGTCAAGTCAAGCTCTGCAGGTGTCTGTTCATCTTCATTGGTTAGAATGGGAGCCTGTGTACTTCAGATGCCTCAGTTAAAGTATTGAAGTTTAGGTGTCATGAAAATGTTCCTAGCATGGCTGCATTTAGTATACTGGAAGAAGAAGGTTCATGCCACTGTGCAAGATTTGGGAACTTGCTGGTCTTGGGTCATCCCCATGCCACAGGATCAGTAAGATCAAGCTCACTGTGCCAATAATCCATAATGAAGGGCTGCTGGCCTAAATAACTGATGAAAATGGCTCTGAATCGTATCTCCATCAGTGAAATGTTGCCAATATAAAGATCATTTAGTTCCAACCCCCTTGCCATGGGCAGGAACACCTTCCACTAAACCATGTCACCCAAGGCTTTGTCCAACCTGGCCTTGAACATACCTGAGTTTTACCGGAGTTTTCAGGTTCCATTAATATAAATGATAAACTTGGTATCAGAGCACTCTATCTAAATATCCTCTTTTCTTTCCTTCTCTTAGGAGATCGGACATCACAGAGGCATCTCCAAATTCAGAGAAAACACTGTCATGAAGGAGAACAGAGAATTTGGTATGTATTCTGTTGAAAAGCTTCTTTAAGTTTAATAATTACAAAGCACTTCAGAACCAATAGCAATGCACTCAGAAAATGAAAGGTATGAGTATTCCTAGACAAATGTGCTCAGTGTTGCAGTGATCAGTAGTAGGTGAAACATTTTATATAAGCCAGGTTCTAAAATGTGTACTTGTGTAAGAGAAAGAGGACCTAGATCACAATGTCAGCATACCTTTTCTTGTGAAAGAGGGTCTTTGAACACCTGAATTCTGGCACAAACTGGCTTTTTATGTGGAAAACCATATGGGGAACAGATTTTTACTTTAAAAATAATTACAAAATCACATACTAACCAGCAAAAACCACTCAATTTGGGCTTCATTGACCTTAAACTACATTAGAGAGTCTTTCTGTCAGTCACTTTGAAGAGTTATGCTTTGCCAGCTGTTGTAGTTTGAACCCAGCCAGGCAGCACGTTCACCCACTCAACCCGCCCCCCCCTTTTTCCTCCCCACTCCCAGAGGAGAGGGAGGGAAGATGGGCCGAAGAACTCCCACGGGTCAGATAACAACAGTCCAGTAACCAAGGTA
>NDXB01007288.1:1153-14955 GCA_002631895.1 Agapornis roseicollis | reverse complement strand
GGAGGGACAGAACCCAAACTGACCAAAGAGGTATTCCATACCATAGCACGTCATGCCCAGGAGGTAACTGGGAGTGACCCGGAAGGAGGGGGAACTTCCCGGTCGGGCTCGTTTTCGGCGGGTGGTATCGTACCCTCTTCCCTTGTTTTCTTTGTCATTGTTATTATTGTTGGTGATAGCGATAGTGATTTGTGTTGTACCTTGGTTACTGGACTGTTGTTATCTGACCAGTGGGAGTTCTTCGGCCCATTTTCCTCCCACTCCTCTGGGAGCGAGGAGGAAAAGGGGGAGGGGGGGCAGGAAGGAGGGGTTGAGTGGGTGAACGTGCTGCCTGGCTGGGTTCAAACTACAACACTCTGCCTTGGTGAGGCCACATCTGGAATATTGTGTCCAGTTGTGGGCCCCTTAGTTCAAGAAGGACAGGGAATTGCTTGAAAGAGTCCAGCGCAGAGCCACAGAGATGATGAAGGGAGTGGAACACCTCCCTTATGAGGAGAGGCTGAGGGAGCTGGGTCTCTTTAGCTTGGAGGAGACTGAGGGGTGACCTCATCAATGTTTACAAATATGTAAAGGGTGAGTGTCAGGATGGTGGAGCTAGGTTCTTTTCAGTGATGTCCAGTGATAGGACAAGGGGCAATGGGTGTAAACTGGAGCATAGGAGGTTCCATGTGAACATCAGAAGAAACTTTACTGTGAGAGTGACAGAGCCCTGGAACAGGTTGCCCAGGGGGGTTGTGGAGTCTCCTACGTTGGAGATATTCAAGGCCTGCCTGGACAAGTTCCTGTGTGATGTAATTTAGGTTACCCTGCTTTTGCAGGGGGGTTGGACTAGATGATCTTTCGAGGTCCCTTACAACCCTTAGGATTCTGTGATTCTGTGAAGGACAAAGAACTTACAAAGGCAACTATTGTGACCACTACCCTATTAATGAAGATTATGATCATAATGTTAGAACAACTTTAAAAATAGCAAACCCTGCCATGTTATTTGTGTACAGTTCTATGTGAGAGGCACCTTTTAAGGTTACATAAAAGCCAACATTTTTTTTCCAGACTGCAGGGTCCCCTTGAATGATGTTGCTGGATTGTCATTAACTACTTCAGGCCCACAGTCTTTAGCAACACTGTGAGCAGAAATAAAATCCAACCATGCTTCCGGTTTGGAATGTATGGAGAATATAAGGTTTTCTCATTCCCTTGCATTCTCTTCCTTCCCTTCGCTTCCTTCCCTTTTCTTCTCTTACTTTCCCTTCACTCATCTATCCATAAGTCTAACCTTAAGCCTTATATGGTATATACACAATGTTGAGAATTAAATAGTATAGAAACTATTAAAATTATTAAACACACAGAACTGAAACTACAGATCTTTTAATGCATGTATTCTGAACACACTACAAAGAGGAATTTGAGAGATGCATTTGTGACTCACTCCTGTGTGAATTGTTTTATCCTATATGGTTTAAACTTACCATGACTGATTGTAATAATTTATTATCACTCTCTAAATTCTGTGAATGGAAGAAGCATATGTTTCCTGAATCTCATTTACAACTGTCAAGTTGAAAAGGTGTGTGAGACTGTAATAGATGCATCAGAGACTCCCTGTTACATGAATAAAATCCCAGCAAATTAATATCAGTGAGATGAATTCATGAATATTTACATTGTCCTTGAAATTGATTATGAGAAAAATAGTCTTTTATGTGAAATTTATCAAAGCAGACAGGTGGGAAAAGATGATAATATATATGTATTAGGAATATAGATTTGAATGCAACTTATATTACAAAATAGCACTTTCTTATTCTGAATAGAAAGGCAAACTTTCACTTCAGAATATGCTGATAAACCTGGCAACAGTAAATGTCATGCTGAAATGCAAAGTCAATGGAAACTAAATGAAATGCTGGAGCACCCAATATGCAGTTATACTGGCATACAGCAAAATAAATCTGCTTTGAGTGCTGTGAAGTACAACTCATTTAGTAGTGTTTATCAGGCAAAATAACACATTTATAAAGTATACAAGTGGGAGCACTGTATGAAAAAATAGCTACAAGGTGCACTTAACAAGTCTTTTAAGAGTTTATCTCCAAAAAGTCTGAAGTTGAGTATTTTATGGCAAATAAATAAAACAGAAGCTTGATGATACTTATCTGCTTCCAACAATTCTGTATGCTATAAAATCATGCAAAACATAAGCTGGTAATTAACATATTAAACATATGAAAAGTATAGTTCATGCTTAGAAAAGAATTCAGAGAAACTCAATTTCCCTTACAGTGGGTGGATTACAAAATATACAAAAACCACGTAGTACAATTAGGAATGCATTAGGCTTGCATCGGCATGTGAAACTGGTTGTCTCCTAGAGACCTGACAAGCTCAGGGCTGAGTCATTACAATCAGCAGAACAATTGGATAAGATTTGGTCAGGATGAATAGCTATTGCTGTGGTGAGGGTAACTGTCTTTTATAAATAATGTTATATATGAGGATCTACCTTAGGAGGGAAATTGGCACAAATCTTACCCCTTCATAACCTATGAATTACTCTATCTTCATTGACATCCATTTTATAAACAATCCTGTTCTTCATATGATGACCTACACAAATTATATAATTTTCCTGCCTGTTGTACTTATATAGATAACTGTTTCATATATGTTAATTTTTTCATATTTGGAAAAGATTATGTATATCAGTACAACAGCACACAAAAAAATATTGTCTTCCTTTTAACAGGGGTTGGAAGGATCTAACTACATGTTTATAGCACAAAAGAAGCATAAATATGCTTATCTTCTCTCCTTAAAATTTATTTTCATGAAAAGGATAATACTGGCAGAGAAATAAACTGGTATAAACAGGCTGTGATTGAATAAAGTTGCAAGCCATCAAAATGATTTGAGTTTCCAGAATAATTTTATGTAAGTCATGGAAAAAAAGCTTTACTGTTTTTAAATGGAACTTCATAGGTTTGTAAATAGAATTATAAAATGTATTCATATGCAATAGCAAGGAACCAGGTTTATACCTAAAAGTTACCTTCTGATACTACTTCATTGGAACTTGCTTCACTTGTTTTTATGGAATGTCTAAGACAGCTGGTTACTGAGTGGCCAGTCAAACTGCAGAGAATAAGATACCTGCAGATTTTGACAATGACCTGCTCTGAAACTAATTTTTGGTAACCCAGAACATTTATTAATAAGTATACACACTTACTTTTCCTTGCTAGGCTTCTGGTAAACACCATTAAAAGGATTCCCAATGCAGTAGCTTATCATTTGATGATTCATTCAATAAGCTTTAACAATATCTTGCAGTCATTTGTACTAATTAGAGACTAAAAGACCACTTAATTCTACAGCTAGCTTTCATGTTTAGGTGTAAATGCTGATACCGGATAGATGCAGAAGGCAGGACAATGCACAATTAGTTCTACTGTTACTGGTGATTGGTTTTCTAGTTTAAAAAATATATATATTAAAATATATTTTTAAATTTCAAACAATTTTATGCATTTTTGCATAACTTTTCCCTGTGTTACATGTTTTCAAAGGAATGTCAGTTAACGATTAACTAATGTAATCAGAAAATAAAGGCAATGAAATAAGTTCCTAACTTCATGTTATGTGTAGGTAAAAACCAAAATGGCTTCAAGTAAGATGGTGAAACATATGTTTATTCTGAAAAACAGATCCATATATGAAAGAATCATGGGTAGTCTAGTTTTAAATTAATCAGGGGTCTGAATTACTCAGCACAATTTTAAGTGAAGCCATAATTGACTTCCATCTCTGGGACACCTGCAGAGCTCACAGCTACCTTTCTTTGTATTTTCAAGCCTTGACATTTAATTTTTCTCTGAATTTTTCTTCTCATTATTTCTTCTGCCTAAGTTGTTTCTTGAACTCACAGTTATTTCACAGACTGAAGTGGCTGACAGGAGAGTTCAACTCTAACTAAGCTTTGTTCAAATTTGACCTTACTTGTTATCACCAGTTATTGAAAAGAAGCATCTTGTCATGCTGCTGACCATCAAACTGTCTGACCATCACACAATAAGATCAATATATTTAGGCTAAGTATGTGTTTATTTTTTTAAAACAAAATTAGCATGAATGCATTTGGACAGATAAGGTCTGAATTAATCTTTGTAATAAGATTTAAAATGGCTGAGTTATAAAGTTCCTGAAAATGAGGAATAATAATGAAACCATGGAAAGACATTTGAACACAGCAATAACGCATAATGGCTTCTTGATACATAAGGAAATCTTATGTTCTCTTTTAAAGTTCTGAATGATTTTCCATTACATATTTCCAGTATCCCTGGACTACAGCTTCATATCCCATGAAGTGCCATCTAATAAAGGCTTTATCCTATCACTACCTGTCATCATTTAGAAGGTGCTTCAGGAAAGGAGACATTGAAAGATCTTCAGTTCCTCTCCCTGGTTCAAACCTTTACAGAAGCCCAGTTTTAAAAGAAAACAACCCTGAACTTCAAACAATATGTATCTGCAGTATTACAGCATACAAGTACTTTACTTCATCAGGCAGCAAATCCAAATGAGTCATATTTACTTACACAAAGGTTTTACTTCAAAGATAAAATTACAAGAAGAGTTCTTTTATTTTTTTTCAGCTCCCATGCAAGGAGATTAAAAAAACCTTCCCTCTTTCCTTAAAAAAGAGAAAAGAAAAAAGAAACAAAACCAAAGTATATTTAGATATAATAGCACAAAACTATTAACAAAACCATGTTCCCTCAAGAGGTATCAGTACAGGTAAATGAATTCTGTATCAGACATAGAAAACAACTGTTTGTTAACTCTATCTGGGAAACTTCATGAAAACACTGTTTTGCATTTATCGTAAGAAGCAGATCTATGACAGAAACAGTGTCAGAAACAGCTCAGAAACCTTCAGAAGAGACTCTGAGCTCATGTATTTACACTCATAACCTAAACAATTTAAAGAAAACAATCTTTAAAATAAAGAAAAAAAATCATGCATAGAAATAAATCATGTCTGGTGGGCAAACTGGTGTGTGGTGGATAATATCCAGTCTGTTGAATTGTGGAGTAATTTATGTTAGAAAGTGAGGGGTCATCTGTTTCAGCCTCTTGCTTAAAGCAGATTTACCTTCAAAGGCAGAGGAGGTTGCTCAGGAATGTGTCTAGTTATATTTTGAAAATCTCCAAGGATGGAAGCTCTGCTACAACTTTTGACAAGCAGCCCCGACCTTTTTTTGTACATGTCAGGCTAAAGTCTACTCGATCTTCTCCATTACCTCCCATTAAAATAGAATTAAAGCTTCACCTGCTTGACTCCTCTTCCCTGGGCTACACAAACAAAGACTTTGTGTGTCTCCTCCCAAGTTATGTATTCCAGCTTTCTATCTGCTCTAGTGATCCGTTGCTGGATTTGCTTTACCTTATCCACATATTGCTAGTACTGGGGCCCAGAACAACACATTTAATTTTAGATGTGGCCTCCCTAGTACAAGAACGGCTTTCCCTGGCCAAGTGGTGATGATATTACTAACTGGACTGGCTTGGATAGAGGTAATTTTCTTCACAACATGGAATTGTGCTAGTCCGAATTTCTGAACAAAACAGTGTTGATAACACACCAATGTTTTAGCTATTGCTCAGCAGTGCTTATACAGTGTCAAGACCTTTTCTTTTTCCCACTCTGCCTGTGCAGAGCAGGCTGAGGATGCATATGAAGCTAGGGTATGACATAGCTGGGAAAGATGACCCCAACTGACCAAATGGTATTTCATACCATATGACATTGTGCTCAGCAATAAAAACTCGGGAAAAGAAGGAGGAAGGGGGAAGATGTGTTCATGGTGTTTATCCTCCCAATTAACCATTATGTATGCTGAGGCCTTGCTTTCCTTGAAATGGTTAAACATCTGCCTGTCAATGGCATGTAGTCAACAAATGCCTAATTTTGCTTTGTGCACACAAATCAAGTTTTACTCTATTTTGCCCTTTTGATTCTCTCCCCCTTTCCCCTGCAGGGAGGCAGGAGTGAGCTAGCAGATGTGTCTGGTCTTACTGCCTGCTGGCATTAAGCCATCACAGCAGCCCTCTGTGTGACTAGCTTTTATCATCACAAGAGTGTAGTCGTGGCTCACGTTAATCTGTTCAGCAAGACACCCAATCAGGACATTTCCAGCAGCACTCTTCCCCAGCACATCTGTCCCAGCACTAACACATGTGCTGGGAACTTCAACTTCTTTGAACTTCATGAAGTTCCACTGGTTCAGTTCTCCGCCTTGGATAGCAAACCCTAACTGGCAACCCTTCCCTCCAGCATTTCAGGTGTCCCCCAATTTGTTGTCATCCATAAACATTCTGGGGAAGTCAGACAGTATTGATACACAACTTAATGAACAGGTCACTCAGAGAGGCTGAAGCACCTCTGTCAGTGAAGACTTTCAGATCTTGACTGGACAAGTCCGTTACCAACCTTATCTAACTTTCAAGTTAGATATGCTTTGATGAGGAGTCTGACATAAATGAGCTGTTGAGGTCTTTCCATCCTAAATTACTGGTGCAAACAGAAAATATAGGAGAAAGTCTACACTTTTCAATTAATCAAATCATATCATAGAACTATTCAGAAGGAATAATGAGCTATATCCAGAAAGAATAATCAGCTCTTCTCATTCTGACAATGTTTTGGTTACACCTCGAATGGGCTGTATTCATATATAAGTAATTTAAAAGAAGCAGTATTGACAAACCCCTATCTTTCTGCAACAAAAAAAATGTAAGTACTTTCTAATAGGAAGGCAGAAGTAAGACTCCATAATCACTTAAGAAACACCAGATATTTCAAACGCTACTGGAATACCATTATAAAGTAATGATGACCACCACAGAGTAAACCAAATTATGGTATTTACACTTTGCTGTCAGCAGGCTTTCATTCCTGCAGTTTCTTCCTAAGTTGATCCAGGAGATTAATATATGATGGATATAACTGTATATGAGATTTTTAAGCCTCTCTGTGTGTTATTGTGAAACAGCCTTTTCAATTCAAACTTTCCTTTACAGGATAGTTTAAAATCATACCTAAAGGCATGAGAATAAATTCTTATTCCTCTACCACTAGTCAAGATATGTTAGAATTACAGTTGTATTCATGAAGGAAGGGTACTCATAGATCAAAGGATATCCTTTAATATTCTCAACCCCTGTAACTCCTTGAATTGGCTAAATTGCACAATCTCTTATCTTCGCAGTCCTACTCAAATGCACTAGAAACCCAGAGCAGTCCAAGTTAAAATACGATTTTGTATCTATATACACATACACAAATACACATGAAGCCTCAAGAGGGAGATCAGAGAGATACAGGGAGATAAAATTATTTGCTTGCAGACATCTAAATTTTCTGAGAGGAAGCTGTTTGGGAAGTTATTGAGCATGACTGATTTTATCCAAAACAGACATCTAAAAATGATGAAATGAACTGTTCTCTAAAAGTACCTCTTTTCCCCTGCTTACTGTGCAGCTATGTCATTTATCCATGGCTATTTCAGAGAAAGATAGCTCAAGCTGAATGAAGCTAATACCGTCTCCGGCTAAGGACTTCATATTAGGAAATGACAAAATCGCTATTAGGGACTCTCCGCATGCTTCCAGTTTCTGAAATCTTAAATACAAGGTCTGGTATTATTTGGGATATTGCTGGGGTGAAACCTTCAGTGCGGTATTCACGTCATCTTACTGAAAGTGTCTGCAGTATTATCATAGCATGTCATGGAATTCCAGTAGCAGCTAAAATATTCTGTTGTTTCTTGGGCAAATCTGGAATTCAAACAAGTTCATTTCCAGCACAATGTGAGGCTAAAAAGATGCCATAAATTTGTTACTACAGTTCTCACTGTGGCTTAAGCACAGACTTCCCAAGAATCTGAATTAAAAAACACAAAAATTTTAAAGTCTTAATGTGAAGTAAAAAACCCAAAAAAACCAACAAAACAAAACCCCTCCTGAATTCCTATTTTATATAGTGTAAAAAGACTAAGTGAAGTAGTACACAATTCATGGATACATTTAAGTTAACAAACTGAAGTTAACATGACATAGCGTATTATTTGATCACTTTCTTTTTCTTCAGCATAGTATTTGAAAGATCTAAGTATCTTCCTCCATCTCAAAACACCTAATTATTTTGCAGTCAAGCTGAATGAAATTTGCAGTAAGCAGCTCAGTTAGTGTGACTTATCTCTGAATTGCCCTGGCATAGTAATTATTAATAAAATGAAGAGCAAGAGCCCATTGATAGATTTATGCATGTAACTTTTACTTGTGTTGGCAAGATTTAAGAAAGTTGTATGCACTACCATCATAAAAGACTATATATATGTTGACAGTGTACAACTGTGGATACATTGATCTCTGTTCTTAGAGTATACTCCCAAGTACAGACCCTACTGAAAGAAATGCTTGAAGTACAAGATTCAACGCAAAAAAAAAAACAACAAGCAACAACAACAAACCCCAAAACCAACCAACCAACCAACCAAACACCAAACCAAACCAAATAAAACACATTCACAACACAAGAAGCATGTGGACCTACTTGAGCAAGTCCAAAGGAGGGCCACAAAGATGATCTGAGGGATGAAGCACTTCTCCTATGGAGACAGGCTGACAGAACTGGGGCTGTTCAGCCTGGAGAAGAGAAGGCTCTGGAGAATCCTTGTAACAGTCTTTCAGTACCTAAAGGGGGCTACAGGAAATCTGGAGAGGGGCTTTCTACAAAGACTTGTACAGACAGGACATGGGGGAATGGTTTTAAACTGAAAAAGGGAAGATTTAGATTAGACATTAGAAAGACATTCTTTACTATGAAGTAGCAAGAGACACTGGAATAGGCTGCCCAGAGAAGTTGTGGATGTCCCATCCCTGGAAGTGTTCAAGACTAGGCTGAATGGGGCTTTGAGCAACCTCTACTGGAAGGTGCTCCTGATCATGGTAGGGGGGGTTAGAACTAGACAATCTTTAAGGTCCCTTCAAACCTAAACCATTCTATGATGCTATGATTTCAACCACCAAAAAAACCCTCTGTGCTATACATTTCTTGCACATGTCCAAATAGGAGAGAGAGTGGGTGTGTAGTCAATTTTCAATTTCCCTATAAGAGCTGAAAAGGCCCCTCTCCTGGTCAGAAGGGACAAAGGTCAGAACTGAGATGCTGTATGAGAGGCACAGTATATAGAAAATTAGAAGTACACACTGGCCTGGCTACACCTGAACTGTGTATTTCATACAGAATTCCTGGCAAGCGCACAATGGCTTTCTGATAATCAACAGCCCTGGGACAGAGGTCGCGGTATAAATAGTGATAACAGATGTAACATGTCTGTTAAACTACTGTAAAAACCAATCTTGTACATGGAGCAAATACTTCTCTAACTTGCCCTTTCCAGATTAGTCATAGCATTTCCTTTAGTTTTATTTTGTTTATTATTAAAACAAAACAAACAGTTAACTTCTGCATAACTATTGTGCCTACTTTGCATTGCCTTTTTACCTGAGATGTTACTTTGGGTCCTTCCTTTATTAGCATTTTGGAAGAAAGCTGGGGCACAAGGAAGGGGGATAAATGTCTTCCTTTCTGGAAGATTGCAAAAGAGAAAACTTTCTGCAATTCAACTATTTATTTCTACAAAAGTATTTCCCAGCTAATGCAATGGAAAATATTACTAGTTTATGAATGTATTTATTGGATATATTTCTTCATTCATATTTGTATGAAATGTGTGTACTCACATAATTTATAAGATGTACAGTCAGATCACCTCACCAGGAAATGGCCTGATGTAGATGCACCAAATGATTTATTTATATTATTTACATTTATGCCTGGTCCTCCTTCTCCATCTGTTATCTGTAGTTTATCCATTATCTGTTGAATTATTGTGTAATAATTGTACTGTCTTTTAACATGCTCACTATTAAGAAAATCAATGTACTTAAATAAAATTGATTTTCAAATATAGCCTACAGGGTATTCTGTGAGAAATTACATCTTACCTTTTGATCTTTTTTGTTTTATACTACTCGGCTAGGCAAAATGTTCAGAACTTTATTTCAAATAAATGAATGTTTTAGTTAACAGATTAAATTTTAATAGCTGACTTATAAAAACACATTTTTCTATCTTTTATCTTCTCCAAACAAGAAGATCTTCCTTTCAAACAGAACAAAACTGAACAGCTGGTTGAGATTTTCATCCCTATTATGAGATGAAATCTTCTGTCTTCAGCTTAAGTTTATTCTGACAGACTTTTAAAAAAACAATATAGTGTGATAAAACCATGGATTATTATTTTCAGTTCATGCATAATGGTTGAGTAATCACAAAATTTATAGGTGTATATATGCAAGATAATAGTGCTATATGACTAACCAAATATTACAATTACCTTTTTCACAAAACATTCAGTATCACCCTAAAAAGACAAGGTAACACCTTCCAATTTCCTATATAGAAGCATTCCTGCAACAAGGTATTTTTTACAGTGAGACTGGTTGGAGACCATTGTAATTGGTTCTGTATGGTGATGTGAGGTAAATTAAAATCATTTTACGTTTGTACATCAGTGAGACAATGACCTAGTTCATGTATTCTAAAGTATGCTGTAATTATAACTAGATGGTAAGAACAGTGAACAATATATTGGCAACAGATTTGGTATCCAACTCTATTAAAAATTCACAACAAATAATTTCTTGTATTTCTATATACTGTTCTGTTAATCTATAACACCTTTCTGCCATGGTTTTTTGCAATTATTACAGTACACAGGAAGGAAATATTTGCATTAATTGCTCAAATATTAAATGTTTACATGGTTCTGTAAATTATCTTCATCATTTAACTAATGCTTTAATGAAAATGGAGTCCTAGCTATGTATTTACCGAGTGAATAAAAATGTAATTAAGTGTATTGTATGAAGCACTGTGAAGTATACGACTGCAAATATTGCAAGGCCTACTGACCTTCTGCAAGTAATGCCTCTCTTTCATTATTTATATACATTGAATTATTTTGTGTAATATTTTGAGTACTGAACTCTACCCAGGGATATATTTTAGGACACAACTGGACATAGTGGTATCAGTGTATGTTGATATACTCAGACAAAACATCTTTTAAGAGCATAAGAAAAGCTGTGCATACCAGTGTCAGTTCACCTCTATACAAGATCCAACTTCTCAGAGGATATTTATAAAGTATTGAGACTGCAGGATTGGTTATGAATAATGAATGGTACTGCAGCTCCACGAAAAAAATGTTTAAAAAGACGACTGGTATTCAATCCATTCTGAACAACTATATTTGGAAAGAAACCACCTCCAAACCTGTTAGTGAAATATTACCAAACAACCATCTGCTTTGTGAAACAATCATCATTAAAGTATCATTTGTAAACACTCCTATCATTCTGATCAAAGCTAAGTTGCCAGTTTTATGCAATTCCAGCATTGCTGTTTGTCTGTTCTTTTCTGACATGACAAAAGCTTGGTTTTCATTTCAGAAACAGTAAATTTAATAATGTCATATAAGACACATTGTTAGATGTAAGATACAAAGTCCATATGACTTAACAAATTTGAAAAGATAGAGAGTATCACAGATGTCAGAACTGATGTGCTGTATTACATTACTTTCACATCAGATAACAGTTACCAGAGCTGACGAAAAATGCCATGTCTCCCTTTGAGGATCTACTCACCCATGAGATGAGAATTTAGTTAAGAAAAGCTGATGATAGCAATGGGAAATATTTTAAATGCTTGTTCTTACAATGGAGACAGGTGGAAAATCATAAAAAAGACAATCTCAGTAATTAAATACTACAGCAAGGGACATTACTGATAAAAATACAAGTGTGAGTATCAAAAAACAGCCCATGGTCTTGAAAATCCTTATTTATACCATTACTGTTACTAAAATAATCTGTCTATGCTACTTTATAAAATCAAGTATAAACGGAAGTTGGAAGTAATGTTTGCTCACAAATTTGCCCACTTTTGTGACACGTTGATAGGCAGAAGTAGCCCTCACCCTACACATAAGCAATCTACAACCAGCATGTCTAGATGCAAACAGTGGTATAGAGTAATAGAAAAGTCTAGGTCAGAAAAGACCTCTGGAGACCATCTGGTCCTGCTTTCTGTTGGTACCAAGGTGTTTTCCAGGGCTCTAACAAGTCTTGGATTATTTCCAGCATGGGATATTCCACCACTTCTCTGAACAGTTAATTCACATGTGAACTGTTCTCATGGTGAAGGCTTCCTGAATCCAGAGTTTGCCATGAAGCTACTTACACCCAGTGTCTCTTCTGTGACTGGGGCATCCTTGTGAGAAAAGAACCTTGATGGTCTCTGTAACTGCCTTTTATATAATGGAAAACTGGGACTAGATCCTGCTTGAGATGTCTCTTTTCTAAGCTGAATGAACAAAATTCCTTCAACCTGTCTTTGTATGTCCAGTTCTCAAGCTCTCAGATCATTTTGAGGCCCTCTGTGGGACACTGCAACTTTCTTGTGCTTCTTGTCAGCTGGGAGGCTCATAACTGAACACAGTATTCTAGGTGTTACCTAAAAAGTGCCAAATAAAGCTAAGTAATCACCTCACTCAATTTATACACCAGATATCACAGCCCGGAATGTGGTTTACTTTTCTTGTTGCTAAGGTACATACCACTGGCTTAATTTCAGCTTGCCATCCATCATGACTCGAGGGCCTTCCTGGCAGATATATACCCCTATGTGTTTGTAGGGATAAAGACCCAGCTTGTGCTGCTCTGCAGAGTTATTCCAGTTACAGAACTATACATTTAACCTTGCTGAACCTCACAAAGCCTTGTTAGCCGACTCTTCCAGCCTATCCAGGTCTTCTGACTGTAAAGTAGCTCTCCCTTTCTAATTGCCCACTGCTCCACTGAGTTTGGTATCACTGTCAAACTTCATCAAGGTATCCTTGATCCCGTCACTCATGAAATATTAAAGAACATTAGGCCCAACATCAATCCCTGGGGACTCCCACTTGTGACAAGTTGCCAGAGAAGGAGCTATTTACCAGTACCCTCTGGGTGCAGCCTGTCAGCCAGTTCCCCAACCACCACACAGGCCACTTGTCTAGACTGTAATACATCAGTTTCTCTAGAAGAAGGCTGTGAGAATCTGTATCAAATGCCTTGAAGAAATGCCGGTAAACAATGTCCACCACTTGTCCAACATCAACCAAGCCATGACTTGCTGGGAGGAGTGGCTTCAGAGAGGATGCCTGCAAGACTGGAGTGGAGTGGGGGGAGATCAGCGTCGAGGAGCCCCACCTCAGAGTGCCAAGAACAACTGAGGGAGCCTCAAGTCCTCCATAGGACTTGCCTGGGGGCTGGCAGCTCAGCTCACGTAAGCACCTGACTCGCCGGGGGCTGAGCCAGGAGGCTCGGCAGCAGCTGTGAGTGGTTAAAAACCTGCCCAGGGAGCATGAGCGACCAGGAGCACGATGAACAGAGCGGGTTGAGGCAGTTTGTGCGCAGTTCGCACGGGCAGGCGAGCGGGACGGTGAGCACTCGCCATATGAGCAAGGTAAGGTCTGGAAGCCCTGCTCTGGCTGCCCCGGCGGTGCCCAGCGTAGGCATCCAGACAGAGCCAATAAGAGGGGAAGCTGCAGGGAAGAATGGGCAGGGCTGCACTCAGTGCTCACTGGTGGAGGTCCTGCTGCAGCAGGTGGCTGTGGGATGCA
>NDXB01007287.1:14653-31700 GCA_002631895.1 Agapornis roseicollis | reverse complement strand
AGGGGTCCCTGCCCGTGGCAGGGGTTGGAGCTGGAGGAGCTTTAAGGTCCCTTCCAACATAAAACAGGCTGGGATTCTATGAGAAGCAGCGGGAATGAGTGGAAAGACAAACCCACCTCCTCCAGCCACAGAGCCCACCCTCACAGATGCAGTGATTCCCAAAGCCATGACTGAGAGGATGTGCAGCTCCCTGTCTCTCCTCCAAGCTGTCAGCTGCAGCAGCAAGCAGCAGCTCTCATCTGCCCACTGTCACATGGAAACAAACTTATCTGTTGCCGTTTCCTTGCACTTTATAGCTGAGTATTTTGGAAGCCTTGTTCCTAAGTGGATAAATGACCCATTGCACCCCTTGGGCTCTTGGTGTGGATCCCAGCAGATTCCACCACTGGCAGAGCTCTTCTGGCAAAAGGCCACAGAGGAAGCTGATGGCTATGTATAACAGTAGAAGTCATTTCTGCCAACCACCCTCTCTCCTTTCAGCCCTTTACTGTGCAGTCACCTTTCTGCATTGTGCTCCTACAAGAACCTCAAACGTTCTGGAGCGCAAACGTTCAATTTGCTGCACAAGCCATTGTGAGAAAGCATCGAAACAGCCTCAGCTCTGTTGTACAGACAAGGAAACACAAAGCTGCCCGTGGTGGTGCTCATGCCCCTGTGTGCACACAGCCCATGCGCCTGGGTAAGGCTGGCTGTTGCACCTGTGTATCTTGCTCCACCCTGGTGAGGTTAAAGAACACGGGGCTGAACCGTGCCTTATAACCCTTTACCTGCCACGATTAGGGCCTCAGCAGGGGAACACCACTGCCAACACCTAAGAAGGCAGCCAGAGACAGAAGAAGATTAAGGCCTAAACCGCCGTGTTTCAGTGGCTGACAGGCAATGCCACACCTCATACTTGATCAGATTGAAAAGCACTCGGATGGTCAGGCTGCTGAATCAACCCAAACCCCACTGCGTCCATGGGAAAGGCACACCCACAGTGCCCTCTCCAAGTCAGGGGGGTTATGAAGGCTCCTAAACCTGGACAGTTAAAGGCAAGCGGCTTGTGGGCTTCCCCCCAAAGTGATTCTGTCGCCAGCTCTAAAGCCTCAAATCCAGAGGGATGTGACTGTCCACGGTGTCTGCAGCGGGTGGCCACAGTCACCGCCAACAGAAGGCTGCCCTCCCCTGCTGCCCTGGCAAACCACTAGGTTTGGACAGGGAGATGAATCCCTCCTTTGGTGACTATGGAGAGGAGATAAAATTCAAAGGACTCAAAGCCCTCCACAGATGCAACCTGCCTGAAGCAGAGGGAGTACCAGTATGGAAGGATGAAGCAGACCACCAGCACCAAGGATGCAGGAAGTGCTGGGAAGCAACACTTGCTCATCAGCTGTCACCAAGCATTTGAAAACACTTGTACTTTGTATTTCACATGTGCAGATCCAAACATTACCCAAGGCAGAAAGACTGAGACTGAAGACACAACTAACAAAGCCATAACCACCACGACCAGTGCTCTCCCTTCCAGTATGTTTTAAGGGTTCCCATCACCCTCATTGTACTAGTTAGTGCAAACCATACAACTGCTGCTAGACCATCATGTGAATCTTCCAATCCAAATGGCCTCCTAAAAAGATTAGTTGCTTCATTTTCATGTAACAATTGTATAAAGGTGTCCTCTTTGTCATGTGGCTCAGTCACACCAGCCACACTTCTTGAACAGCTTCCATGAGGAAGCAGGCACGTATCATCTGGTTCCTCACAGACCACAGCCTTCGGTGGGAAGGAAAGGTTTCACAGAGGATGAGCATAACCTCAGCGAGCCTATGGTAAGGTCATGCTCCAAGATGCAATCACCAACCCATCTGAACAAACACAATGCCGTGGTCAAGACTGTAAGGCATACCAGGCTTTTAAACATTACCATTTCTGGTAATGGCCACATTTGAGAGTATTTGTTTTTAACAGGAGCTATTTTTGTCTGCACTTCCTAACTCATGCTGAATGAAGAAATTCAGTAAGTTATTCTCAGCTGGGCTAAGTTTTCAGAGCACAGAGAAAGCCAGAGGGTGAGCAAAGAGCCCACACTGCCAGAACTTACCTTAACTTCCTAGAAAGTAGGAAATGGTCAGACTGCCCTGTACTGAGGAACCGGTACCGTTCATAGGGCTATGAGGAAGCTGAGGCTCAGAGCAGAACGGAGGTTAGTTAATGGGGACCTGCCCACTCTGGAATTGCTCTCTCACATCCATTACCCCAATTCACTGCAGACCTTTCCACCACACACCCAAAAGAAACACAGTGACCAACTCTCCACGGCCTCCTCCTCCCTGCAGTGCCTGGCCTGGTGCGGGGGACTGCTTGGGGCAGCCAGCAGAATGCAACCCTGGCAAAGGGGCCCCTTGCGCAGGGAGGGTCCTGCACCCCAGCCCTCCCCATGGTCACTGGGATCAGAGCCCCTGGGAGAGGGGTCAGCACGATGGTTTTCTGCTGTCCTTATTGCCACAGACTCAACCCAATGGAGGAATAACGCTTCTGCAAGTGCCACGGATGCAGGAGAGTCCTGGAGGGTGCTGCCCCTCGGAAGCACACCGGCTGGGCAGGTAACAGCACAGAGCACATCGCTGTTGGCCTTGCACTCGCACAGCGAGCAGAGGCACTGAAGAACACTGTCCCTGCTTGCTCTCCGGCAGGCCAGGAGATGCACAGCGCTGCCAAGACACCGGAGGCATGTGGTAAGGAAAGGCATTTTTTCCCCCAAACCCTGAATGCCTGAGACTACTCCAGGGCTGTAGGAAACACTTCCCCCTTTCATTATCATCGCTGTGTGGCACCGCTTGGAGAGGTGCTCACCCCCCCCAGGAAGGGACGACCCTGCCACACGCTGCAAGGCTGAGCACTCCTGTCCGTGATTTTTGTGGGTGCTTTTAACAGAATTAAACCCTTAATCCCCCTGCGCCTAACGCGAATGTGCCAATTAGTTGGGACGGTCGCTTTAACTTGGGGTTAATTGGTTTAAAGGCTTCAGATGCAGCATTAGAAGGGAAAACAAGGCAGCTCTGCAATGGAAGCGCGGTCACCAAGGACAACCACCACAGGTCTGGTATCCCACCCGCTCTGCGTGCCAGCACGTGGGACACCCGGCGAAGCCAAAAGGGGCACTTGTAAGCAGTTTTATGAAGGGAAAAGGGAGGGTTTCGTGATTCTCCATCAATTAATTCCCTCGTGACCGGGGGGCGAGCAAAGGCGGCTAAAAACTAACAAAGGCAGCCCATCGGAAAGGCTCGTAGATAAAGAGAACGTTATAAGGATAAATGTGGGTGGGCTGGGGAGGGAAAAAAAGAGGAATTCAGAGCAAACTAAGCAACAGGAAAAGGAGTCTATGGAAAGGGAGCCTGGAAAAGGTTATCCGCAGCGATCGCACTCGTTGTGCGCCTCTAAACCTCCAAACCCTCAGCTCCACCAAACCCCGACGGAGCCTGCGACCTTCCCCGCCGGCAGCCCGCAACAGCCCCGAGGGACCGCGACCTTCCCGGGCGGGGACGGCGCTGCTCTCCGCTCAGGAAAGCGGCTGTTCCGGTCACGTCGGAAGGAGCCCGGCGGCGGCTCCATTTCCGAGCGGGAGCCCAAAGGCCCTTTGCGGGCGACCCGCGCTGTGGCGGCGGCAGCGGAGCCTCCGCGGGTCAGCCCCGGCCCGGCGGCGCCCGCCCGTGCGCTGAGGGCGGCGTTGGGTCCGCGGAGACAAAGCGGATGCCTCACATTCCTCCCCGCCCCGCCGGTCCGCGGCACCCCCCGCCCGCCCCGTCGTCGCCCACCTCAGCCTACCTGAGGGAGCGGAGCGGGCCGGGCCTCGCTCCTTCCTCCCTTCCCTTCCTTTCCCTTCCCTTCCGTCGCTGCCGCCGGCGGGGCAGCCCGGGCTTGGGCAGCCGCAGCCCGCGGGGGGCTCCGGGCTCGGCGGCGGGTGCGGGCGCTGACAATGAGGGGAGGGCCGCGGTACCGGGCGGCGCTTTGACGTCAGCGGGAGCGGGGCGGCTCCGCGGGGAGCCGGGAGGGTGCGGCGGCCATTTTGGGGGGGGGGGGGCGGGCGGGGGGCGGCCGTCTGNGGCGCTTTGACGTCAGCGGGAGCGGGGCGGCTCCGCGGGGAGACGGGAGGGTGCGGCGGCCATTTTGGGGGGGGGGGAGCGGGCCGGGGTGGGCGCTGCCGTCTGAGGGGTGCGCGGGGGGACCGGGGCGGCATGGACGGGGTGCGCGGCCCCTGCGGTCTGGGACAGCAGCAGCGGCAGAGGACGTGGAGCTGCTGGAAGGGGCGCGGGTGCTTGTGGCACAGGGGCGGATAGCCCGGCGGAAGGAGCTCGGTGGTGTGAGGTTGGAGAATGGGCAAGGTCTGTCCGGGGGAAGGAAATGGGATACGTGACCTAGATGGGGAGAGGAGAAGGAAGGAAGGAAGGAAGCTCTGGCTGCTCGGAGGGGAAGGAGGAAGCTTTTTGGGTTTTATTCATGGGGATTTGGCGCAGTCAGCACCAGACAGAAGGACGGAAAGGGACGAGTGGAATGCGGGATGTAACAAGGGGAGGAGGCACATCCAGCTCTAGGCTGGGGCGGGAGGTGCTGAATAAAAGCCGTGCAAATAGGAGCGAAGTGGGGGAATCCAACTCACCCTGAAGGGTAAAGGAGACCAGGAGGGGGGAAAACTGCACCGCAGGGACTGGGATGGGCAGGGGGCACAGGGGGTGCAGGAGGAGGGGGTACGGCAGCGGTGGGGTGCGCAGGAGGGGAGCAGGAACAGCCCGGAAAGCAGCGATCCCTTCCTGAGAGCATCCCTGCGGAGCGGCAGCCGCCTCCTCTCACGGCGCTCGCTGGGAAGGCGGCTTGGCTCCGGGGGTGCAGGGTGCGAGCGGATGGGACCCGTAGAACCGGGAATCAGCCGGGGAAGCGGCCGGAGCTGTCAGCCCCTGTGGCAGCAGAGGGCCCGTAGGGCTGCCGTGGGTTTAAACCAACACAAGTGGCTCCTGCGGCTGCCGCACAGCTCGGGAACGGGAGAGGCGGGCGGCTGCGGGGCGCCGCGGACACAGAGCGGGAGGTGCGAGAGGGGCTGAGCCGGCGCATGGGGCTCTTGTCCTGAGCTGGCTCCTCCTGCTGGCTCTGGGCAGCTCCAGTGAGGTGGCCGAGGGCGATGCCTGCGGTTCTGCGGCCCTCCTGGAGCCGCTCCTGGGTCCGTGCGGCTTCGGCAGCGCCAGTTCTGGCGTCTGTTCAGGTCGTTGCGTTGGCAGGGAGTGAAGGCAGAGCGAGGGCTTGTGCCAGTGTAGTGAGCTCAGGCAGCCCCTGGGCGCGGAGCCAGCGCTCTCCATCGCAGCAGAAGCTCTGGCTTCTGTCTGCAAAGCAAGACCAGATTTATTCGTATTATTACTGGCTTTTAATGGAAGTGGAGCCCCTTCTGTTATTCCCTGATCCCAGGTATTCAGGCTTTAAGTCTTTGTAACGGGAGACTCATGATAACCTCCTGATACTGAACTGGTTTCTAAAAGCTCCTGACAGAGCTGAAGCCTGTGCTAGGTGCCACACACGGTTTAGGAACATTCCTAAACACACTAAGCAGGAAGAAGAAATAGGCTGATGCTTGTGTGGGCAGCACTGCGGTCCAGCTTGCTAGGCACATCATTATCAGGACTCTGTGTGGCAACCAACATAAGTTTGGTTTGGTTAGTTGTTACTTCTCCGAGTGTGTCTGTTTCTTGTTCCTAGGATCAGCAGGATACCACCATTACCTCCCTTAGGATCCTGCACCCTTATCAAGGTTAGTAACAAAAGCACTCAGGAGCAAGCAGCAACATCAGAAGCAGGTCGTTGTCTTATTCGGTTCATGCTGCTGCTATCTTCCTCTTGGTCAAAGAGCGTTTGGGTTGGGTTTTTTTGTCATGAAGCTCAGTTGGGTGTAGAAGGTGTTTCACTCCTTCCTGGAGCAGACATCTTAAAACTGTCAGCTGGGTTACACATGGGACCAGAAGGGATTCGTTTGAGGGTGCCAAGGATGCTTGCCAGTGTTACTTCAAGACTGGTTTCTCTCATCTTCAAAAGGTCCTGGAAATTGGAAAAAGTTCCTGGTTAAAGAAAGGACAAATGTCATTCCTGTTGTCAGGAATGGCAACTGCCAGCTGGTCAGCCTTAACTCAGTCCCTGGGAAGAGTGGACAGCGCATCCTCCTGGAAGCTATTTCAAAGCACGTGAAGGACAAGAAAATGCCTGGGAGCAGCCACCGGGGATTTACCAATGACCAACCTCATTACCTTCTACAGTGGGGCAGGAGCCTGGGTGGACAACAGGAGGGCACTTGGTGTTGTATTGGTTGAGAGTAGCCTTGACTTTGTCATGACATGGTCTCCTGACAGTCTACTTGTAGCCAAGTTGGTGACATTTGGACTGGGGAAGTGGAGTGTGACGTGAGTGAGAAACTGGGTGGATGGTTGGGCTGAAGGGGTCATATCAACTCTATGCAGCCCAATTGGCAACTAGCTGCTGTGGGGCCCTTCAGGAAAGGGGCTTCCCTCTCTGTGGCAAGATGCTGGCAGCACAGTTGCTGTGAAGATGTGTCTGTTGCCACCAGAAGCTGGAGGGGGTGTGTATGTGAATAGGGCGGCTTGGAGGAAATCCAGCTGAGAGGGCTCTTGGCTTCATTACCTGTTAACCTACATTTCCTCCTCCCGTTTCACTGGTGATGAAACCTAAATGCAAAACCTGTTATTGACAAGGCTATGGAATACGTGTCTGGTCATTGGCATTTTCAGCAGAAGCATCTGGCAGCTGTTGGGAATTCCTCACCTCTGAGTGACAAGAGGTTCTGAGCACCTGTAGCCAGGTTGGCATCGTGGAAATTGCATGGAGCCATAGCTACAGCCACCCCTCCTGGCATTCCTTCAAGGGCTATTAAGGTTTACTGCAGAGGGAGTAGGCTCACACATACATTTGCTCCTCCATCTCTGGGCTGGTAAACGTGGCAGTATTGCTTCAACTCACACACTGCCCATGGCCATCTTCCCTTCACATTGCAAGACTCAGGCTTGTCCTGCGAGGAGTGAGCAGCTTCCGCTTCCATTGCCTTGCCAGCCCTCAGCCATGGTGACTCCTCAGTGCTAACACTGAGCCCCTTCCCCAGCTGTAGGAATCGCCGGCACTGAAATGTAGTTGTGGGTGCTGGAATGAACACACAGGCATGCTTTGACTTTCATTTAGCTATTTCTTGTGTTTTCAATAAAATCCATATTATGGTGGGACAACCACAATAGGGACCTCTACAAATAACAGAAGATCATTTAACTTACCTGTGTGCTCAGCATTGCAAGAACTTCACCAGAGAGGCACTTAGAAATCATGCAGCCCCCATGTGCCTTCTGTGAGTGCATTTGTGTCCTGACTGCGATCCACAGAGCATTAACGACAGGGTAAATATGGACATTGATCTCTGGGCCATGATAACCTCCTCCTTTCAACTGCGAGATGATGGGCTGTATTTCTCTTCCATTTGTGATCCTTAGCTGGTGTTTCCATGTGCCAGTTCCACATTACTCTTTTTTCCAGTATAAGTTCCTGAAGCACTCTGTCAAATATTTACCAGCATTAAGAAGGGTGTAATGTTAGAGCATGTGCCCTTTTTAATTAGCTTATGATCTAATTAAGGACGGGGCCTCTTCCATTGAGCTGTGAATTCTGTTTGCTCTTGAATTGAACTGTGTCTTAGAAAAGCCCGAAGAACAGCAGTGGATCATCTTCCTATGAGCAATAAACAACAGGCCATAATCTCAGAGTTGAAAGGAGAATGGCCACAGTGCCCACATGGGCTGTGGCCCGTGTCAGCTCGTGTGTCCCCAGGCAGTGTGAAAGGAGTGAGCACGGGTGAGAGAGCCACCACTGCAGTGGGAGCTGTGGGCCCTCGCTGGGAGCAGAGGGGGGGGACGTGGCCAGGTCGTTCTTTTGAGCTGGACTGAGCTGTATCAGCTCATTCCTGGGAGGGGAGAGGAGCTGTGTCCCAAACAGGGCAGCCTCAATTGCCCTCAGTGTGTACTGTGAGAGGACTATACAGCTGCTCTCATTCTGCTGCGGGTGTTCGCTTCATGGTCCAGTCCCCAGCAGAGGCACCAGCAACAGGAGGAAGCTGCAAGACTGTGCCAGAGTTGTAAATGAGAAGCTGAAAGGCTGCAGTGGACCTGGATGTGTCACTTAACTCTCTCCTCTTTACCTCTCCATTTCTTGTCATCACCTCCTGGCTCTTTTTTGAGGTCCCAGTTACTCCACATTGGCACTAACTATGTTTTCCTGTTTCAGTTGTGCATGCAGAAAAACCCCAAACAGAAATATAAGATTGAAATACTTTTCCATCATTTTCATGCTATTTATTTTGTAGTGTTTCTGCTATTAATGATAAAATGTGTAAAAATGATTTCAAATAAATGAACCTTCTTTCTCCCATTTACCCAAAGCAGAGCTGGAAATGCAGTATTTGTGAAATACCCACAGCACTTGCACACATGCTGTGCCTCCTGTGCCCTGCTGCTCACAGGCAGGCTGTACGGCACCAAGTTACAGGTTTGATCAGTGTCAGATGGCTGGGGCACGTGCCGTAGGAAACACAGATGTCAGAGCCTGTTCTCCAGATGCTTTCTCCACCTACCTAAATTGTTGGTAAGATACAGCAGGAAAACTGTCCTGCAGCTGCACACACCTTTTCTTCCTGTCAGGTTCCAAAGGCGTGGAAGGATCGGGTAAAGTGTGTCGTTTCATCACGCAAACTCAGCTTTCCAGTTCATGCTCCATCCCTTGTTACCAAGCTTACTTCATGTGTTGATCTTACAGACACAGATATCACTGCAGAGACCACAGACAAGTTCTGTTACGGGATGGAGAATTCCAGACAGAAAGTACCAAATGGGTAGGAAGTTCCCAGTTACATGCACGGCACAGGGTAAGTAGCAGAGATGGCAGTTATACCTTAAGGAATAAAAGCACAGGAAGTTTCCAGGTAGGCTGCACAAGGGTCAGTAACACGACAGCAGAGGCTCAAGATGAGCACTTCTTGAAATGAATTAGTTTTTGGAAAGCCTGTTTAAATTCTTCATTGAAAGCTGTATAAATGACTGGATTGATCAGGGAGTTTAAGTAACCTAACCATGTAAAAAAGTCCAGGAGGATGGGATGAAACCAACAAGCGTCTCGGCAGATCGGCAGCACTAGGGACATGACAAAAAAAGGCAGCCAGCAGAAAATGAAAGCTCCCAGAATAATGCCTAACGTTTTGGTGGCTTTCCTTTCCCTTGCAGCAGAAATCCTCTTCCTTTCCAGGATGCTATCTGCAAGCTTCATTTTAACGTGATTGATAAATATTGGGGAGCCACCTGAATGGGAATGCCCTTCATGAAGACTGGCATTAATGGAGCAGAGGGAAGACCCAGCAGAGCCAGTAATCAGGTGTGCTGTAGTAAAGCGTTTCCCACATAGTGAGGGTGGCTTCAGGATCCTGGATCGAGCCGCTATATAAATTCTCCCGTACAAGATGAGAAGGAGCACAGTCGGGATGTAAAAAGCTCCGCAAGTGGAATAAATCGTGTAGGAAATTTGGTCTGTGTTCACAGTACACTTTGCAAGTTCTTCAGGAGCTTTCACTTGCCTCCAGAAGAATGGCGGCACAGAAATGCTGATAGAGATCATCCAGACCACAGCAATCATGAGCGCTGCTCGGCCAGTGGTCCGGCGTTTGGCGTATTCCAGAGCATCTGTGATAGCCCAGTATCTGTCCAGTGCAATGACACAGAGGTGTAGGATGGAGGCTGTGCAGCACGTGATGTCTGACGATAACCAGATATCACACAGCACTTGGCCAAAGGCCCACGTGTGGGTGACAGTGTAAGCAATACTGATGGGCATTACCAGGACAGACACTAAGAGATCAGTCACTGCCAAGGAGCCGATGAGGTAATTCGCAGGTGTGTGGAGCTTTCGAGTCACCAAAATGGTAATGACAACGAAAACGTTTGCAAGGACCGTTGCCAAGGTTAGAGCAGACAGAAGGACTGACAAGGAAATCTTGAGCCCTAACAGTGCCCCTTCATCCAAAGCCAGCAGTGCTTCGGTGACATTTAATGACTTGTTTGCTGAGCTCTGGAGGGGGAGCTCTGCCGAGTGGTTATACTGAGTCATTCTCTGCTCTGATGTCACTTCTCGCTTCCCAGTGTAGCCTTTCTGGGATGCTGAAGGAAGATGCTTACGTTGCTGCTGAAATCGAACTTTTCATACTAGAACCCAGCACTGAAGAAATACTAACTTGTTGAAAACTTCAGCTTACACAGTAGAGGAGGTGCTCTCCCAAGTTACATTTTCCATCACATCACTTCAATGACATCATTGGTAAAGCAAAACATAATCATCCAGACATGATTCTGGTGTCTGACAAACACAAGCACTATCACAACACAAGGACTGTAAGTGGGCGGAATTTAGGTGGTTTTCATTTTCATCATGCAGGTGACTAAATCACTCTTTATTACCTTTTCTTCACACCTCCTTTCTCAACTCGTCTGCAAAGCTGCAGCCATCAATACTGAAGAGATGGAGAAAAAGAAACGTGGGCATCTAATTAGTGCCCCTGTGCTTGGGACAAAGCCATCCTCAAGAGAATTGTCTCTTCCTCTCTACTAGCTGAATGTCACATTTTTGATAAGGGAAGCTTTATTAGTAGAGCACCCGAGATACAAACCAACACTGTCTGCATGCCCTCTGTAAGCATCATTTGCGCCAGAACTGTGAATCAAGACCTCTTTTTGAAAAGCTCAGAGCTCGGTTTTCATTTCTTCCTCCAGACCAGTGAGGTTTTCTCTTCAACATTCACTCTTCAAATGCTGAAGTCAGGTGTTGGGTACCAGAAATCAATGTGCTGGCACTGAAGCTCACAGCATGTTCCAAGAACTGAGATGCTCCTGATCATGCACATGGTGAATGACTGGAATGACTTCCCTCAAAGGAGGAAGAGCAGACTGGTGAAGGGGTTCTGGAAGAAGAAAGCAGATTGTTTCAGTCCGGAATGGGGATAGAAGAGTTGTGGTTGTTGAGGTATCACAGCCTACAGGCTCGCCACATTTTTCTTTAGATTCACTTAGTGTAATCTGAAATCTTTACAAACCTGAAGAAAACATCTGAAGGCAGATTTATAGAATCACAGACTGGTTCAGGTTGGAAAGGACCCTAAGATCATCCAGTTCCAACCCCCCTGCCATGGGCAGGGACACCTCACACTAAACCAGGGCACCCAAGGCTCTGTCCAACCTGGCCTTGAACACTGCCAGGGATGGAGCACTCACAACCTCCCTGGCCAACCCATTCCAGTGCCTCAGCACCCTCACAGGATAGAATTTCTTCCTTAGATCCAATCTAAGCCTCCCCTGCTGAAGTTTTAACCCATCACCCCTTGTCCTTGAGACCTCTGACTCAGATCCCCCCACAAGTACCAGAATGTCACTTACCTTATGCCAGGCCCAAGCCTTCTTGAAAGAGATCCTGAATATGGTCCCTGAACGGCTGTGAGGGCTAAAAGACACTGAACGTCTCCAAGAAGATGGTCACCAGGGCAGCCCCCTCTGAACCGCTGAGAAGAAACCCCTCTGTCACTCACAGCCGCTACATCTGAAACAGAGCTGAGAGTCGCTCGGTTAGGAATCTGTGGAGCAAGAACATCCTATACGTGAAACACTGACACTTTGGTGTCAAACAGCCTCTCTTGAGCCCCTGCGTCCTGACCTTGTCAGGTTTGAGTGTTTGATGTTGTTGGCAGCAACCATGTTCTGTGAATTAAACTTGCTTTTAAAGATGCTTCTTCTCCTGAGGTGTGTTTTTTCCAATAAAGGGACCAGGAGGACTCTCCTGTTTCACACTGAATGCCCTGTGTTTGTTACCAGGGAGGCTGACCCATCTTCCCAATGACCCTTCTTGTGACACTGCCCCACTTTTGGATGTAACAATGGCCGTAGTGACCAAAGTCCATCAAATCCAATCACCTTTCTCTGACAATGGCTCAACCCTGCTGCCTTTTTCGGATGCTTTCACAACTCTGATCTGTTCTTTTTGAGACAGAGGGACCAGAACCACAAAGTGTTGAAGGTGTGGGTACACCATTGATTTTACTGCAGCATAATGATCGTTTCTCTTCTCAATTTCTTGCCTAATGATTTCTGAGATTTACTTTGGTTTTTTTTTAATCATTCCATAGCCTGAGCTGACATTCCCACAGAGCAGTCCCAATTCATATAATCCCAAAGCCATGAGTGCTAGCATCAGCATCTTTTCCTTTCTGCTCACTTTTTGCATCTATCTGTCTTGTTTTCCTTCACCCACTTTTAACTGAGGGTCTTTGCACAGTGCTTGCCTTTGTTACCCTGAAGAGCTTTGTTTCATCAGCAGATGTCAGCACCCCACTGTTCATGTACTTTCCAGATCACTTAAAGTCTCTTGAGAGTCCAAGTCATTCAATCAGTTGGACTTCACTCAGTACACATCAGCTTTTTGTAATTGCTTCAGCAGATTGAGGAGGGATAACTTCCCTTTGCAGAAGCCTGAGCTTTTACTGTTCCCCAAAACACCGTATTTACTACACGTACAGTAATCCTGTTGTTGATTCTAGGCTTTGCAAACTGGCTAGGTATAGACATCAGGCCTATGGATAAGCAGAAGCCCAGATCTCTTTGGAAACTGGTACCACAGAAGCTGTCTTGCAGATGGCAGGTGCCAAAGGAGTTTTAAGTAGAGACTGAACACCCTTGCTGATACCATTGCACTTTGGATCTTGAGTTGCACTGAACTCTTTAGCTGAGTGCTGTTTGACAGTGAAGATTTGATGTTGTTCACTTTGGCCAGAAACAAAGGTTCCACTTGTAAACCTCCTCCAAATTGTCTTTAGTGAATTGTCGTTAGGGATGGTCAAGTTCATCTGGTTTCTCTGTGATCATTCTCTATCTTCTCTGTTGGTTCCTGGCTTTGCCTGCCAGTCAGTTCTGCAGTTCAGCTCGCACAGTGAAGGCAGGGCAGCAGGGCAGGGTCTCTACCCTGGTTAAGCTGGAGAAGAAACCAAGCTGTAGCAGGGCAGCCTCGCAAGCAGGAGGCTGGAGTATGACCAAGTGCCATCGTGAGGGCTGTGCCGAGGGGGAGCTGCAGCCCTGCACCAAGAGAGGCCAAGGATGTCCAGTCATGACCCATTCCTGTCCCCTGTGGAACACAGGTGCCATTTCTGGAGAACGGGGGAGTCTTTCAGACAACGATTTCATGGAGTTATGGAATCACAGAATGGTTGGGGTTGGAAGGGACCTTCAAAGCTCATCTCCTCCAACCCCCCTGCAAAGGGCAGGGACATCTTGCACTAGATCAGGCTGCTCAGAACCACATCCAGCCTGGCCTTGAATGGTGCAGCTGACCCCACAGAGAGAGAACTCTTTGGTGCAGCCCTGCAGATCTGTGCTGGAGTAAGTCATGGATACACCAGGAAGTGTGTTGAGATGAAAATACGGAATTTGCCCTTTCACTGAATAGAAGAGGGGCAATGGAGAACAAGATGAAACGTCTTTCAGTGAGCTGAATGTTTCAAGGTCACGCTGAAGGGAGAGGAATTGGGGAATTCATTCTCCCCCCTTGTAGCTGGGTAACAAGCAGGGGAATCACAAAGGGTTGGCTGCGGACAGAGCTCAAGTTCAGCCGAGTCCATTGGCTCTGCCCTCCTTCTGCTCTCGATTCCGCCCTTTCAGCCCCAGGCAGAGCCCGCTCTCGCCCGGACGGAGCAGCTCCGTCCCTGCCGCTGGAGCCCCGAGCCGCCGCAAAGCCGCTGCCCGACAGCAGAGGGCGCTGCGGCCGGAGCCGCTGCGGGGAGGCGCTCGGCGGGCCGCGGGTTCGAGGCGAGCTCCCGCCTCTTCGGGAGCGCGAGGGGATCCGTGGAGGTGGGAGCCCTGCTCAGACAGAAGGGAATGCGCCCAGAGTAAGCCGTAGGAACCTGCCAGCCCATAGATCCCAATCAAGTCCGGATGCAGCTTCTAGGGTTAAACCAAAGCAATGGCAGGGTGCCCTGCACGGCAAAACGGGATCCGCAGAAAAGGTGAAGCCTGTGTGAAAGGAAAAACTGGGCAAAAGCCGTCAAATGCAGCGTGCGATCCGTGCAACGTTTGCATGCATCAGGAAGCTGCCAACGAGCCACGTTTCCTGGCTTTGGGTTGAGCTGCCTGAAGTATGGACCGCTTTGCACAGGCTATAAATAAGATAGACTGGAACTGACAGGAAATAGAATCTATACGGGCCCCGTACAATCAAGCAGGCTCCGGCTGCGCTGCGCACGGAAAAGGCTGCTGCCTTGCCATCAGAAATAAAGGGGTTCGGGGGGACTGGCTTGCGAGCTGCAGTGGGAGCTTGCTCACAAGCTGATGGGGCTCTTGGAGTCAGCTCCTTGAAAAGGAAGCAGAATAATCTAGAAGAGAAGTGAGTGCTCTCATATGATGAGGAGATTTCAGCATCGCCCACACTAAACTCAGGGTGAAACAAGGTGTCCCTAAGAGAAGCTGCGGGGTCCTGGAGAGAGGGATGGGCACCGCTGCAGCCGCTCAGGGCAGGCTGGCGAGCTGGAAGCACGGCCCGGGTTTCGGGAGAAGCCCGGAGCATCTCTAGGAAGTGGCAGCCGTGCAGAGCACAGGGAAGCCGAGCAGCCCTCGTGCAGGGCCTGCCTTTGCTCCTCTGTTCTCACCCACGGATGTGCATGGCAGGGACGTCTCCTACACCTCTGCCTCCAGCTCCTCCGCTGCCTCTTGCTCCAGGCGGGGAGGACTGAGCAAGGCTCAGCTCTGCAGGACCAGTTTCTTAGGCAGGAGGAAGCGGGGATTCTCCCGGCCTCAGGCTGAGAGCACAGGGTCCGGCCCCAGGCCAGGCTCTCATTTGGCCTCTGCTCCCTGAGCGCCTCTCTCAGCACAGGGCAAAGGGAGAATTCCTCCTGGTGGGTGGCAGGCAGGGACCGCAGGTGCCTGGAGGCACCAGGCAGCGCATCCCTGCACATCCCCGGCTCCACTCACACCTCCGGTTCTCACTTGCTCATCCCGCCTTGCCATTCACACGGGATCCTAGCTCCTGAGTTTTGCAGTACCTGTGTTAGGAATAAAAGATGATTAAAAACTCAGGCTCTGACCTGAAAGCGGGAACATGAGTTTGCACCTGAATTTCTCCTGTGTTCAGGCAGCAGCAGGGACCTGGTCACATTGGTTATTCTGATTATCCGGGATGCTTTTGAGATCTCAGGTGTACTTCCCATCCACACCACACCATGTTTCCAGAAGCAGAGCTGCCATACTCCAGCTAGTTTGATCCCTCCTGACCTTCCTGTGCTCTGTCTGCATCACTATAGCTGAATTCAGTGGGCTGTTGCACTTCATGAGTTGTCCAGCTCATCACAGATCAAAACAACACACCCCAATCACTGTACATATGGATCAGCTGTTGATGGATAACTCTGTTTTGGGTTGGTCATGATACAACAAACTGTACATTTGCTAAACTTTTGATTAGAAAAGTAAGTCTCTGCTTGATTACATGAGGTCTGCAGTGCTGCACGGGTTCTGGTATGTGTACACAGTTTGCCCTGGTTATAAAACCAGAGCAATGAGCAGGGTTTTCAATGTTCTTTTCCTTGCCCCCTGCTCCAGGGCTGCATCGCAAAGTACCAGAGCTAAGGTGAACTCATCACAGTCCACTGAGATACGTGGAAACTCTCTGTGAGTGGGTGAGCCCCAGAAGGCAGCTGAGCCCTTTAGCACTGAGCATCTCTCTGCTTGACTGTAAGGGGAGCTGGTACGAAAGTGTTTGTGCTGCTGGAAGAGTATACATGATGCTGCATACATCCACTGCAGCCTGGGTCATGCAGCACAACTCAGTCTCCAATGCTAGGCTTAGGGTGACTATTTGGAGGTAAATCAGGCGTACCTGCTTTGGGTTTATTTTTTGATACAGAGAGCAGTGCTCTATGATAAATAGATATGATGTATACAGAACATTCCCCGTGTTAAATAAGCAATGATGATAACTGGCAAGCAAATACTGGCGATGTTTAACTCCTCCTCTCCCTTCTCCCACCTTCTCGTTTTGCTCGGCTCTCAAGGAAGTATTGATACTTGTTTTCTCTCGCCTTTACACACAGCAGCATGCATCAGCTATCCAACCTGTTGCTGACTACCAACTTACAACTGCTGTTACACCTCACGTGGCAGGGGCTGGAATTAGGTGATCGTATGGTCCTCTCCAGCCCAAACGGTTCTATGATCACTTGTCAAAGAGAAAGGGTGGGATTTGGTGGGCAGTGATGCTGGCACATCCAACACTGCACATTACTGATGATTCCTTTGGAGGGAGCAGGGGCTGGAGCTCTTAGCTCTGGCATTCCCCAGACTCCCATAAAGTCTGTGAAGACAAACGGGCAAAATCTCCAATAAGCTTTTTCTTTCTCTTGTTCCCTTTCCCGCTATGATTTGATGTCATATAACAGGAATTGCAAGGGCAAATGGAATACAGTGGGCTGGGAGATTGCAATGCAGACTGTGTCCAAACGCTGGCAAGGTGGAATCCAGGACAAGAAGAGGGATGCTGACTCTGATCTCAATGGTCGGATACAGAAGGCCTGACCGGGCACATCTGACATCTAAAGAGTGGTTCCATCTAAAGAGTGGTTCAACCTCTCAGGCTCCCTCTATGGAGATTCTCCCCCTCTGTCCTAGAAGCCTGGTTTAGGTGGTGCTCGTTTCTTTCCATGGCCCACAAGGGAAGCCTGGAGCCCCAGCACTTCAAAGTCCAGCTTGAACCGCCCAGGCTTGCCTGGAGTCTGGAGGCAGTGGAGGGCAGCAGGAGAGCTGGGGCAGAGATGGGAGATCAGTCAGGGGCCTCCTGGGGAAGAGAAGACTGCACGGAGCCCTCAGAGCAGCCTTCCAGTGTCTGAAGGGGGCCTATAGGGATGCTGGGGAGGGGCTCTTCATTAGGGACTGCAGGGACAGGACAAGGGGGAACCAAACTGAAC
>NDXB01007287.1:0-14544 GCA_002631895.1 Agapornis roseicollis | reverse complement strand
AACGGGTTCAAACTGAAACAGGGGAGGTTTAGATTGGATCTAAGGAAGAAATTCTTTGCTGTGAGGGTGCTGAGGCACTGGAATGGGTTGGCCAGGGAGGTTGTGAGTGCTCCATCCCTGGCAGTGTTCAAGGCCAGGTTGGACAGAGCCTTGGGTGCCCTGGTTTACTGTGAGGTGTCCCTGCTTATGGCAGGGGGCTGGAACTGAATGATCTTAAGGTCCTTTCCAACCCAAACTATTCTATGATTCTATGATTCATGAAGCATGGAGCCCGTTTAGGAAAGGATGGGGACTCACTGGTATAACTCCCTACAGAGTGCCTCTAGGCTGTCTGCAGGCTCAGGTATTTCTCCAAGTGTTTAATGCATCACTTGGGGTGCTAATCCTTGTATGCCATAAACAGCCAAGCCTTAAAAAGGCATAGAAAGGGTGGTAGAATTGTTCTACAGTCATGTAATTAGAGCATAGCCCCTTATTGCCAACACAGAGAACAAAGCAGCTCCAGAAGGCAGCGCTTCCTTACCTAGTAAACCAATTCCGAATGCACTTTGGAACACGGGCTTACACTTCTTGGAAGAAGGAACTCAGCCACCGTCTGTCCTGAAGGCAATTCAGGAGGAAACTGGGAGCAGCTTTTGCTTGAATGACCTCGAGCTGGAGGCTAGATGTGTCAGAGGACACACAGGGCTTTAGCCTACACTGGCAGAAAGAAGCACACAGCAATTGGTCCATGATGGGAACAAGGAGGCCCGGTAGCTGGGACTGTCAGTAATGGTTTGGGTGATGAAGTCAGTGCATGCTTCATCCAGTGAAATGATGCTGGAGGGCTTCCAGCACACCAGGGAGCAGGATTGAGATTAAACTTAAGTTTAAGAACAAGCACGAGGTATTTAGCTCAGGTGGAAACGAGCAGCTGCCTATGCTGTGTGATGGGGAATAACCAGCTAGGTAAAAGCTCTGTGTAGTGTGGGACCAGCGTGCACTGTCAGCAGTGCCATTGATCCTGTACCTTGGCAAAAGGGCAAAGACCTTGGCTGGTGTGTAAGGAGGAAGAAGATTTCAAATAGATCTTGTTCTGTTCACCTTGGACAAGGTTAAACAAGAGCCCTGCGTTCAGCAGGGAAGCGAGTGAACAGGGATGTCTGGGCTCGAAAGGACACAGCTGAGGGAGATGCTCAGCAGTCTTTATATGCATGAAAGCTTGCTGCAGAACAGGAAGAAACAGTGCATTGCCCGTGGATGTGACTAATACCCCTGAAAGGAGAGAGATTTAACTGAAACAAGGAAGACTGAGCCATTAGGAATAGCTTGCAGATGGTAAGGGTACACACTTGCTGACAGTAACTGTCACTGGGTGCAGTGGGGCACCAGAGCCCCAGCTTCCACCATTGCAGAGCATGGACAGGAGGAAGGAAACCCCATGTGCGAGGCAGAAGGTACCAAAGTGTTCTCTGACAGACTGCAGCATCAGCCCTGGCTGTGCTTCACACCTGTCCCTGGCTTCTGACTGTTGCTCCCTACTCATTCTCCACCCTCCTTTCCCACTGCACTGAACTTTGCTATAGTCCTCTGCTGCCTCACTCATTTCCTAGGATACAGACACAAGGTCCCCTGATACACACCACGTGTTCCTTTGATCCCTGAGCATTCGTAAGGCACTATGAAGTAGCATTCCCATATAGGACCTGTCCAGATTTCTCCAGCTATAGAAACCAAGGCAGCAGCCATCAGCTGCAAAGGGGCCAGAACAAACAGAGATGAGGGATGACTGATGAGGATGCTACTTGAGGCTGTCGGGATCTGGGGGTAAATGGGAAACCATGTTAGAGGCAACATGAAAAACAATGGGTTTGCCTGATGTTTGTCCATTTTAATACCCAAGGAGCACTCATGCTGTACAGCCGAAATCCTTCCTTCTGATGCCACTTTAGCTTTGGGGAGAACGTGAAAAAGAAAAGCAGATTTCCCTTGAGAAACCTTACAGGTCCCAGCCACTGCTTCCATTGACAACAGTGCCTGTGATGAGGAAGTCACAATGGCTGGCAAAGTAATTCCCATCACTCTGAAGTCAGTTGGTCGCTTAGTTTTGGGAGGGAAGTTTCTTCCCTGGGTTTATGTCATTCTCACAACTGGGAAAAGGACTGTCTCTCTGGAAAACTTTATTTCCCTTGAAGTCTTTGTCATGCATTGCTTCCTGCAGTATCCTGAAAGAATCAGGACCATCTCGTGATGGCAGGGCAGTTCCTGTCCTTGGCTGGCTCCTCTTTGCTGCAATACCAAAGCTCATCCCAGAAGTGGTCCATGTTCATCATTTGTTGCATGGTGACAGTCCATTGGCTCCAAGTGAGAGAACGGTGGGCTTTGCCCCAGGAATCCTGCTTGCATTCAAGCGGGGACATGAGCGTGGATGGGTGAGGACTCTGGCGTTGTGCTGGCACCCGAGTGGAGGTGACACTGGGGCACCATCGTACCTGAAGCAGGAGTGAGGACGAAGCCAGGCAGCCGGGTCGCTCATAAACAAACCCCGGTGGTGTGGGATGATGCTGGGACAGCCGCAGCCAGACCCATCTCGGGGCCGCCGTGCCCCTGAGCTTCCGCGGTGCAGCCCACACAAAACCAGCCCCGCTTTTAAAGCGGTCGCTTCCGCCCGGTGCCCGGGGCGCAGACCCGCCGCGCCCGGCTCGGACCCTGCCCTGCCCACGGCAGGGAGCCCCCCGCGCACCACGGACGGGGCCCGCGCCCGCCGCCGCTCGCTCCGTCCCGCACCCGCTTGGGCGATGCTGGCGAGGAACCGCATCCACCCGCACCCCCGAGCCGGGGCGAAGCCGCCGCAGGCCCCGGCCTCCTCCCCCCCGCCCCGCCGCGGCTCCGGCACCGGCTCCGCTGCTCCGCAGGGACCCAACTTCAAGCGGGGCCGTCCCCGCTCCCCGCCCGCCTCCCGCCCCGTCGGCGCCGGCATCGCCCCGCACTCACCCTCCGGCCCCGCCGTCCGCTCTCGCCCGGCTCTGGCGGCGCCCGCCCTAAATACCGGCGGCTCCGGCGGGGCTCGCAGCGCCAGCGCCAGCCCCTGCGCCCCGCTCCGCTCCGCACCGGGCGCGGCGGCGGCGGCTCCGCGCTCAGTCCCGGCGCTGGCCGCGGCTCTGCCCATGGGGAGCCGGGCACCGGCACCGGCACCGGAGGCGCTCACGATGCCTGCGAGGGCAGCCCCGGGATGGGGATGGGGCTCGAGCCTGCACCTCCCCACCCCGGAGCGGAGCCCCGTCCCGGTGCCGTGTGCCCGGTGCCGTGGCACATCCCCGGGCAGGCCACGGGGTCCTGATCCCAAGTGGGTTTTAGGAAAGAAGCCAGTGAGGTAATGGTGAGGTCCTGAAAGGGCACCAGCGGTGGCCAGGCGTGGAGGTGGCCGGAGAGCTCGGCTGGGTGGGCTTGAACATCAGCTTACCTCCAGCCGCAGGCTTGTAGCCCCTCTTAAGGCGCACAGACCTCCTGCATCCACACCTAGGAGACACAGAGTGCTGGTTCCTGCTCCTCAGAGATGCAGCTAGTGGGGTTTCACTGGGTTTAGTCTCTATTCAGAAACGAAAGCTGTTCTGGTTGGGTTTGTTTTTTTCAGAGACGCAATAACTTTGTTCAACCCCTCCACAAAACATCTCTATGGAAGCAGTTCCAATAGAGCCAAGGTCTTGGAAGGAGCGGTGGCACCTTTGTGGTGTCATTTGGCCTTCAGCACGTTTTCAAGCAGCCATTGCCAAGCAGCTGCCTCCAGTTCCCTCTGGCAGCAATTTGCATATTGGACTCGTTTCAGCAAACCCAGATCCTCTCATGATTCCTGCACACTTGGTGCTGCAGATAGCCTGCACCACCCTGCACCAGTGCGATGCCCTTCACACGAGCTTTGTGACTAACCCCAGAGTGCTGCAGCCACCCTGAGGTCGTGCTTTATCCGTGTATTTCAGGGGGTTTGATCCCATCTTCACCTCCTCCAACAGCTACTTCCAGGGACAGCAGCATCTCATCGATTCCCCAGTGCCATTTAGGACTTAGAACGTGGTTTGTGAAGGTCATAAAGCCGCAGCCTCCCTTCAGAAAGAGAAGGAAAGGGGTCTCTTTAAAATGCACCACCACAGCATGCATCTTAGAGGGAAAGCCCCCCAGTTCCCTGCAGCATCACTTCCCTTCCAGGCTGGGAGAGGAGACGTGGTGGCTCTTTTGAGCCTCCCGAATTCCCTAGAGACAAGTGTAGATCCAATAGATGTTCTTCGAAAGTCTGGAGAAGATCCCTCTCGGTTTGTTTTCCTTCCAAACAATGTGGGTGTCCTGTCATGGGTGAGCAAGTGTTTGCTGTGATACAATGCTCAAGGGAAGGAGCTGGCTCTCTCCTATCTCCAACCGAGGAATGAATTCCACCCTCAGGGCAAGAGATAACTCGAGGGAACCTCTCAGAGCTCAGCAGCAGAGCAGGGCTGCTCTGTGGGCTGTGGCACCCAAGGGCAGTCACTCAGCAGGAGCAGGGACCCTGTACCAGAGGACAGACCCCTCACAGCACAGGGAAAGGATCTGGCTCCATCCCTGTGGCAGCCACCTTTGAGGTATCGATGTGCATTGACGGGGTCTCCTCTCAGGCTCTTCCCTGCGCTAACCAGGCCCAGCTCCGCAATCTGTGCTCATCAGAGAGATGCTCTCGACCCCTGAGCATCCTCATGGCCTCCACTGGACCCTTCCCAGGGTTCCTTGTCTTTCTTGCACTGGACACAGTGCTCCAGATGTGGCCTCACCAGGGTCCAGCAGAGGAGACCCTCAGGATGTTAGATAGTGTTCGGGAACATGAATCCCATGCAGAGAAGGGAAGTGCCTGCTGGCTTTGCCTTAGGCTGACTGGGAAAACCAAAGGGAATTTTGGGGATGAAAACTGACTTTCAGGTATTCTCCCTCTGACTTTGATCATCCAAATGCTCTCTTGCTTAATAACAGCTTCAGCTGGTTTCACTCCTGCTTTGTAAGGTCAAAATCAGTGTTGTATTTAATATCCTGTGTTGAATGTCCTGCTTAGGAAGAAGAATGCAACTGTTCCTCTCTGAGATATGTTATCTTTTTACTCTTTTGATAGGGCAGGAGCACAGGGAGGATGCTTTTCACGCTGTAACCTAGACCAGAGGAGAAGAGGGGAGGCTGATCTCATCCTGGTACAAGGAGTACCCCAAAACCGCTTTAGGTCCCTGCTGTGGTCAGAGCACTGATACCCAGGACCCTCCTTGTTTTCAACCTCCATTGGCTCATTGCTGATTTACGTCTATTTCCTCTGAGCCCAGCAGTCTCCTTCCCTGAGGTTACCCAACCAGCAGCAAAAGGGGCTGCCTGCTTGACAAAGAAATTCACTTTGGCTAAGGGAAGCCGATGCATCAAGGGAGGTCCCTCCCCCTTTCTGCTCTTTGGTATTTGATGTCCCCTCACTTTCAACACTAAAACCTGAATTAAAGACCCAAAAAAGAAGGCAACTCACAGCACTCGCTCTTCCCACATGAGTCATTTCCCTCTGAATTCCATGGTTTTGTCACATTCCAAATCCCACAGGCAGATGCTGGCATATGGAGAGTCAGTTCTTCAGGCACCACTTCTCGGTTTCTTGTGCCTTCATGAAGGTTTCTTCTGCAGCATCAAAGCACAAAACCTGTCTCACCAGTGCTAAGGTAACTCCTGTCAGAGCCCAGAGCTGCTCTGCTGGAGCTGCCTTCCCCAAAGAGTCACTTGAACCCATCCAAAGCTCCTGAATCAGATGTCTGAGGAGGACACCCAGCTTCCAAGGAGCTGTGTTTGGTCAGTGCAGCTCCATGTGGTCCCAGGCCTTCCCTGCACATAGAAGAAGAATCCTGATGCAGGTAAGCAGTGATTTCCTTCCTCAGGGAAGGGGAAGCCTCTCTCAGCACTGTTCTCCCACTGGCTGGGGGGTGATTTTCTGAGCAGTGCATATGGTGCTGGCTGAGGGATGGAGACAGCCCACTGCAGGGCACTAAGGCAGGGAGGGCACTGGGGCACCTTGCTCGAGGAGAGGCTGCAGGGCTCATCTTGGGAAAGGGGAAGAGGGGTCCAAGTGCCCTCCTCAGCTGACCGACAGGGGCAGGGGGAGCGTGAAGCCAGACTCTTCCCAGCTGTGCACAGTGAAAGGGCAACAGACACACGATGAAGCAAGGGAAATCCCAGCTAGAACCCAGGGAGAGGGGCAGCTCCTGCCCATCCCACAGCCTCCTGCAACCTTCCAGTTGTCATAAAGCAGTAAAACAATCCAAGGTGGGAATTCATTACGGCACTGGGAAGTCTCAGCTGAGAGCATGGTGAGGACAGAACGGTGCAGATGGACCCCCTAAGTGATGGAAGCAGGAATGTGGACTTGGAGGCATGCTGCAAGTGTGCTCAGTGTGTAACCAGCCTGGTGACGAAGCACAGCCTGCAGTCAGAGAACAGGAGCAGAAGCATCGCTTGGCAGAGCAACAGCTTTGAATGATTCATGATGGGAGAGCAGGCTCATGCGCCAGCTCCCAGGCAGGGTCCTTCTCTTGGGACCCCAGGTGATCCTGGCCATGGATTGGGGTTCACATTTGTCCTGTGGCCGATGTCCCAGGAACAGAGTGGGACATGGCGAGCTCTGTCAAACACATCTGGCTGAGGCTCTCTGCTCTCATATTCACGCTTGGAAAGTGGATAGTAAACATTGGAAAGGGTTGGAAAGGAGCTCTGCTGCTCACCTTGTAACAGGTCTAGGAAAGAGACTCAGGCAAAAAGCTCCACGGAAAGCCAGATTTGGGGCAATCTGTTTCTTCCATTCTCCAGGGGGATGCCCCAGCGAGCAGCTGTGAAGATGCAGGCACACCAGCAGCACACAGCCGCGTCATTCCGAGTGACAGTTGCCTGTGGCAGAGCTGTTCTGCAGTCAGGTACCCTGGCAGCCTTCCCCAGCTCTCACACAGGAGGAATGCCAGCTCTCGGTGTCCATGCTCAGCTCCCAGGACACATGGGCTCCTGGCTCTGGCTTCACAGCACTTGGGCTCTTGCCTTCCAGCAGCTCAGAGCCACAGGTGCAGGGAGCAGCCCACCAGGAATCAAGGGCAAAGTCCTCCTGATTCACTCAATTGGTGTAGGTTTAAATGAGCCTGCCATGAGTTGTGATCAGAACTTCTGAATCATAGAACCATAGAATAGTTTGGGGTGGAAAGGACCCTAAGATCATCTGGTTCCAACCCCCTGCCATAGGCAGGGACACCTCACACTAAACCAGGGCACCCAAGGCTTCATCCAACCTGGCCTTGAACACTGCCAGGGATGGAGCACTCACAACCTCCCTGGCCAACCCATTCCAGTGCCTCAGCACCCTCACAGCAAAGAATTTCTTCCTTAGATCCAATCTAAACCTCCCCTGTTTCAGTTTGAACCCGTTCCCCCTTGTCCTGTCCCTGCAGTCCCTAAGGAAGAGCCCCTCCCCAGCATCCCTATAGGCCCCCTTCAGACACTGGAAGCTGCTCTGAGGTCTCCATGCAGCTTCTCCTCTCCAGGCTGAACAGCCCCAACTTTCCCAGCCTGATTCCGTAGGGGAGCTGCTCCAGTCCCTGAGCATCCTCGTGGCCTCCTCTGGGCTTGTTCCAACAGCTCCATGTCCTTTTTGGTCTCATGCTCTGCAGCGAGAAGGGGCACAAGAGTCCAGGAAGGAGCACAAACAGGACAACTGATCCAAACCAGCCAAAGGGGTGTTCCATACCTATCAATAGATTGAAACTGGGATACAAAGTGGGATAGTTACCTGCTTGGGTCAGGCTGGGTGTCCATCAACAGGTGGTGAGGAAGTATTGTGCATCCCTGGTGTTTACTGGGGTTTGTTCCTCTGTTTCACTATGATCATCATTATTATTGCTATTATATTTAACTTGCATTTCAATGGTTAAACTGTTCTTCTCTCAACTCAGGGGTCTTTACCTTCCTCCTGATTCTCATCCCCATCCCACTGGGGACGTGGGGAGTGAGTGAGGGGCTATGTGGTACTTACCTATCAGCTGGGCTTAAACCATGGCACTAGGCCTGGGCTCATAAAGCAATCACCAGTCACAGCAGAGAAAGCAAAGGGCTATAAAGAGGCTGAGTCAACGTTGCAATGTCCTTCTGCCCCAGGTGCTCACTCATATGAATGTTATTGGGTAAATATTTGTGGTGTTGATTGAAGTGATAGACCTGTGCCTTGTCTGTTATGAAATGAGGTGTGTGGAGACAAGAGCAGGAGAAAACCCTGAATACTGAAGCATGAGACACTTGGATTTCCTTTACAGAGCCACTTGTCCCTGTCAGCTCCCGTTATATCCCCAACAATTTGCTTTCCTAAGAGAAATCCAAATACTCAAAGCTTGGAGAAAAAGCAGCCCATGGGAAGGGCATGTTCCATTGCTCACACAAGATTGTGCCACGCAATGTGACAGGGCACATGAGCACAAAGCAGGGATGACCTCTGTGGTGATGGCATCTCAGCTCTGCTGCTATGGCCGGAAGTGTCAGAGGCTCTGAAATAGCCCCTGTGTAAGGAAAACTGAGTTGAATCATGGAATAACTGGAAGGAGTCCCTGGAGGTCTCTGGTCTTAAAGCAAGACCCCTTGAAGCCAAACTACCAGGCATAGAAGAACATGCAACACAACGAAGAGGCATCAGCCCTCTCTCTTCTTCCAGTTCATGCCTCAGACCCAGCTGTGGGCTTAGAAACGTGCCCATAACGACACTGGTTGTTTTAAAGTGCCCTCCATCGAAAGCAAAGCCAAGCCTTACGCCCAGCCAGAATGGGGCCAACATCTGGCAGCAGCGCCTGTGCCCGCAGGGCCCTAGCAGCAGCTTCCAGATGTGGTATTACCCTGCAGGCTCTTCCTGCACTGGGGCTGCCTGGCAGGCAGAGCCCTTGCACCCAGAGGAGGGCAGAGCTCCCTTGAGCTCTCTCAACAAAGACACAGCCAAAGCACCCAGGCTGCTTTTATTGTGAGGTGGACGTTGACATAAAGACAACAGATTCCTTGTGTTCTATTTGTACCATGCCTTAGGTAACATCTGAGCCTGCCTGCTTTCTGTTCACGGATGCTTGTGCTACTGGCTCTCTTTTTATAACCACAGAGCTGCTTTCACTTTAATATCGTATTTAAATCCCGGGCTTTCACAGTAATTGCTTCAGTATCTGGCACTGTCATTAAAGGCAGGTATTTTGGATGTTTCCCTTGGGTCTGATCCAGTTTTCTCCTGAGCACCCCCAGCCACACTGAGGCAGCTCACAATGGAGCTTTAGTGCACAAGAAACTTGGGAATGTACTTCTCCAATCCTAGCAGGCAGCCAGAGCGCATAAATGCTTTGCTCATGAAGGGCAGCAGATGAAGATGTTCATTTTCATAGCACCTCAGAAACCTGCAATGGGACAGAAAGAGAGCTAAGCATTAAAATAATGTTTAAATAGAAAGATGCAGATGCTCTTTCTTTTGCCTTGGGAATAGAACTCTTGGATCCCAGCTCCTCAGCCAGGACCACAGTGCCCTATGATGGGAGCACAGAGATAGGACAAGCGCTAGCACTGCCCCGTGGAGCATGCATTTCCCCTCTCCACTCAAGGCACATGCATGGAGTAAGGGCCGTTATATTACATGGATTAAGGGTTAAGCACAGGGGGATCCATACTAAGGTGAAGCCTTATCCATAATCCATACTAAGGTGAAACCCACAGAGCACATCAGAGCGGGCAGCAGGGAAACTATTGACAAGTAAATGTCTAAAGGGGATCTTCTACTTCTCACTTCCTCCTCGTGTTCTTTGTCCCTTCCCTAACACACAGCAAACACCTTCCCAATGGCAAAACCTGCTGGAAAAGGGGGGGATGAAATGGTACCGCGGCTGCCCTGGAGCCTCAGCACTCACCCATCACCCCTCTGTGGGAGCGGAGGCTGCAGTCATGCCCAAGCAGCATCAGTGGGCAAATGCTTGATCCCTAAAATGCTGCCATTGAAAATGCTCCAGATCTCCTGTGATGCAGGAAAGGCTCCCTTGCAGTTACCCGGCAGTCTGCAGACACTTCTGTTCTCCCAATGGAAGGATCCGGGCTCTCTGGCTTTCTCCCACTCCAGTTTCCTTACAAACTGCACCATTTCCCTCTTTTGATTCCTGCTTCTAGCCAGGAACAGGGCTTACAGTCAGCCTCCTTCTTAACCTGAGCTCCAGCATGTTGCTCCCCACTGCCCTGTGTAGAGCACTGCCCTCCTGCTGAGGTGCCATTCACTGTCCTTGCTGAGGCTGAAGCCACACTCTCTTTGCTTGTTCATCTTCACTTGTTCAGCCTTCCCTTCTTCAGCCTGCTCATGAAGCAGCGTTTGCACCACTCACTTTAAGCCTCTACACTGGAATGAGTCACCTGAACTCCCTGGGAAGCCAGCAAGATGTAGGCTCTCCCAAGAAGAGACTGATCAGATCCAGGCCCTCCCTTGGTTCTGCTAACAGCACCTCTCAGTGAATTCACTGGTAAGGGATGCTCTGGAACAGACAACACAGCTGGTTTCATCCACCACTGCCATAGTGTAACTGGGACAGCCCCACTGTACCTGTCCCCAGCATCTCCCTGCCAGAGAAGCAGATTAAAACCAGACCCTTCCAGGACCCAGCCCTCCTTGGTGCTTCTGGGTCACCCCTCAGTGCCCATGGTGAAGATCTCACCCCTTTGCATGGATCCCAAATCCTGTGGTGGAAAACAGGCATCTCTCGTTCAGTCTAACCCACAGGGAGATGCACGCTCAGGCATTTCCCTTGTGCAGTGGTCTCTCTTGGTGAAACCTGCAGCATCTGAGCAGGGTGTGCAAGTGAGATCTCTAATAACCAGCTTGCTGTTCATTTGGAGACTCAATTAATGGACCTGGGAGCTTACAAGGGGTCAGAGAGTTAAGGACCTGTAGGAATTGCTTTGTCAGCATCTTCTTCTCCTGCAATACTGTTGTCACAACTATAGCAGACTAGGCGGCCATGCAGAAACCCCAGCCTGCAGTCAGCCATGCCCTTGAATCCTGCTGTTTAAACGAATTGTGGTTCTAGAATAGGTATTTCCCAGGACAAGGAATATCCCCAAGAGGGACAGGGATACATCATTGTGGTGAGAGATTCTCAGCTTCAGGTTCTCTGAAACCTGTGGGTATATGAACAAGAGAAGAGTCAAGGCAATCCTGTGCTTCTGTGCTGAGTGTGTCGGGTTTGCTTTCCTGAGCAGGCTGGGTGCTGTCACTTCAGATGTGTTAGAGAACGGCAGCCATGGGGACAGGCAGATTCTGCCATCGGCTCTAGGAATCAGCTGTGCTTGCCCAAGACCAAGGCTGGTTTGTGTTACATGATCATTAGAGCTGGAACAAGACTTAACAAAGCAAGTAAATGATGAGGCTCTGCTGCACCAAACGCTGCTGCAGTGAAAGCAAGATTCCCACAATCCTAAAGCACATAGGGAGACGCTTGTGAGACGGGTGATGTTGTTCTGTAGTTCACTGCATTTCTTCAAGGAGCAAAGCAAACATCCTGCTAGAAGAAAAAGGGGGATACAAAGAGAATCAAATGGACCTCAAGCAGCACAAACCACAGTTCCTAGCAGAGAGCTGTAGCTCGATCATCAGAAGCCTCTCATGGTTGTGAGTTTCTCTGTGGCCCTTGAAAGAGGCCAAGCTGCCAGAGGAGTGAAGGACATGAACTGGGTCTGCTGGTCCTTGCCCAGCCAACACAGTGTCAGAGATAGAAACATCTTTCTCTTTTAAAGGAGTCCGGTAAAATGACCCACAGCACACTCAGATGGGCTTCAAAGCTGGGCCATGGCCATGCCCAGAACAAGCCACCTCCAGCCTGAGGAGCATCCTGCAAGGATCGCTTTCCCAGGGCAAACTTCTGCTTCTCTTGCTGGCAGGAGGGTTCAAAGCTGCTTCTCAAAGAGCAAATCCCACTTAGCTCACAGGGAGTGGAGGGTGCTCAGTCCTTGCATGTAGATTGCTGAGAGGATCGCCCATGGCTGGAAGTAGTCTCTCTCCCATGTCTTAGCTAACTCATGCAGCTGCAGTCAAGTGCCAGAGCAGACCTAGCCACAGAGGCTCTTGCTTTTGTTGCAAGTGGCCCTTATCCTGTCCCTGATGGCAATTCCGAGACGCAGTGCAAAGGAAGCTCTCAGCAGAGGTAGCTGCAGGCATCCAAGGGCTCGTCCCTCAGTCTGAGCTGGTCTTCTGCTTTATTGTCAGCAGGAATAAAGCAATCTGAGGGGTGACCTGGACATCCAAGAGCAATCAACTGAGCAACCCTCAGGGGAGGTTAGGGTACCAAGAGGATTGTATAGAGTTACTTGAGATTAACCCTACCTGCTTGTGAGAAACCTTTAGGAGGTGTGAGAAACCTTTAGGAGGTGTGAGAAACAGCTTCCATAAAGAACCATGGGGCTATGTTATAAGCCTTTATCAGAATGATGCCTTCTGTCAAGACATTCTCTCTGCCTGACTTGGGAGTGACAAACCACAAAGGCCCAATGTATTTCATGGGGTTTCCCCCGTGAGCAGATAGCAAAAAGGTCCTTACATCCCAGTTGCTTTGGGGTAGTAGCAATTCTGCTCATGCTCTCCGTCCCTAGGCTGCGTTGGAGCCTCACTTCTACTAAACTCTGATTCACTCTACTGTGAATATTTCCTATGCAGTGCAAACACGCTCCTGCATCAAGCTCATCCTTTGCACCAACAGAGGGTAAAAAAGGGGGATGATCAGCCAAGCTAAATGTCAGACTCCAGAGCTGTGAACCTGGGAGGGAAATAAATGGAAAGAAGGCACGGCCGTGACTGCTTCCCATCACTCAAATCCCAGTCATCCGGCAGGGCCAAGTGCCACAGCACCCTGCCCAGTGCAGGAGAGTCAGAGCTAACTGGACCAGGCCTGTGCTGGACATGAGAACCATCCAAAGCAATGCTCTGGAGGTGCTCCCTGTGGTTGCTCTGCAGTCACATTCCCAGGAGAGCGCTCTGGTTTGAATGGAGATGACTTCTTTCCTGTAAAGCCACTTGTATTCCTCCCACAAACCGTTTGTACTGCTCCTGTTTTGGGCCTCTTCAATAACTGCTTTTACAATGATTTCTATCCATACAAGTTTGGTTTTGCCTGAAGTGTGTGACTCCTGAGCTGCTGTGGGCCTCCTTATGATGATCTTGTCCCTTGTACTGATCAATAATCATTCTTCATTTAGAAATGGCATGCCGTAGCCCATCAGCAGCCCTGGGGTGTCCAAAAGCCACATATTGATCTAATGAGTGCTTTTATGAAGTGATGAACAACAGCTGCAGTTCTGGTCTTACTGCAGCAGCAGGAGGAGAACAAGCAAAGGCTGGAGACAAAAGAAATGAAGCATAAGAGGATGTAGTAGGCTAAAAGATCTCCATGTGAGACACTTTGGTTGCAGAAGATGTCAGGGCATAGGGTTATTGGTTGGACTTGATGATTGTAAAGGTCTTCTCCAACCTAATTGTTTCTCTGATTCTCTTCTGAACTGGCATTTATATGGCCAGAGACCACTTGGTGCCACGCAAGATCCATTGCTTTAGAGAGCTGTGCTCCACCTGACTTCAACTTGCTCCTGATTCCCAGAGTTCATGCGAAGACCTCTGAGAGCAGCAGTGTGGGTTTCACCCCTCAGTCAAACGCAGCTGCAAGTAAGGATGTGCAGCTGGTAGACACGGAACTGTCCTCGGAACTGACTTGGCAGGGGATCTGTGCTGCTTTAATGCAGGGGAATGTCTGCAACATCCAGTTCACTGCATATTCCGGAGAAGTCATTGATTTTCCCCTTGTGATTGTGCAGGCTTCTTCCTGCTGTTAAATGAAGAGATGGAGATGATCGCATCTGTTATCTTAAAAATACACCGACCTTAAGCTTCTAATTATACTGTGACCAAGATACAGAGATGGCATATTTTCATCACTCTTCACTATGCCAAGTGAGCTAAACTGCAGCAGGAGGGAGATGCACAGAGCTTTTAACTGAAGGTGCTGTTTGAGGAAGGGCCTGCGTGGAGGGGACTCTGGCATGGCAGAGATGAGTGGCAGCAGTGCTTTAGCAAGATCTACTGGGGAAAAAGCCCACCCAAAGCCAAGTCCATCAGAGCCCTGTCTTGCTCCCAAAGCAATCCCTTGGGACTTCAGCTCAACCCTGATTGCCAACTCGTTCTTACTTGCTCTGTTACTTGTTTAGGAATTACAGAATTACAGAAGAATACATTTGGATGGGTTTTCTGGGGGCCTCTGGTCCAACCAACCCTCCCAAAGCAGGGCCAGCCCTGCTCTCGTGAGACCTCACCTGGAGCACTGTGTGCAGTGCTGGTGTCCCCAACAGCAGAAGGACATGGAGCTGTTGGAGCAAGTCCAGAGGAGGCCACAGGGATGATCAGGGGCTGGAGCACTTGTCCTGTCTCTTGTCCTGTCACTGGAGTCCCTAATGAAGAGTCCCTCCCCAGCATCCCTATAGGCCCCCTTCAGACACTGGAAGCTG
>NDXB01007286.1:0-21655 GCA_002631895.1 Agapornis roseicollis | reverse complement strand
AAGTCAAAACGCCAGCTACTAAAGAGAAGAAAAACTGACTGCAACTGCTGAACCCAGGACAGGGGGTAACTGAGAAAACATTGTCTATGATTTATAAATGAGAAGCAGAGTAACGATTCATTAGATCATTCATATTCATTACATGAAAAACAACTAATTTATTAATTTTACAAATGATTAAGGTAGAAAGAAAATAGGCAAACAGTGCTGGGTGCGTGGGGAGTCTCTGCTCCATCAGAACGCACACTGAGTCCCAAGGGAGGCCTCTTTTTATCTTCTTTAGCTCATCTATCAGACCATCTTCTTAACCAATCCGTCTTTGCTAGGTGGTTACTTGTCCTCTTTTCATTGGGCCATCCAGGTCCTGGGGATCTCATCTCAGGGTAGAATCTTGCACAACAGGGTGAGAGACTGAGTCAGAAGAACGTTAAGAAATATATTTAGAAAACAACAAAAAAAAAAATGAAATGAAGGGCAAAGAACAACTCTTTGTCTCAAAAATACAGCTCTTCTACCTAAACCTACAACTATTCTACCTAAAACTACACCTATTCTACCTAAAAGTACAACAATTGTAAAATACACCNAAAACAACAAAAAAAATAAAATGAAGGGCAAAGAACAACCCTTCTTCTCAAAAATACAACTCTCCTATCTAAACCTACAACTATTCTACCTAAAACTACACCTATTCTACCTAAAAGTACAACAATTGTTCTTAAAAATACACCTATTCTAACGAAACCTACAATTCTTAATCTTAAAACTACACCTATTCTAACTAAACCTACAATTCTTAATGAAAACAGAACAATCTTCTCAAACAACCAGCAACAATCTTCTTAAAAAACAACAACAATCTTCTTACAAAACTACAACAATCTTCTAAAAAACAAACAGCAAACTTCAAACAGGATCTCTTCTACTGGAAACTCCAAATGTCTGCACACCTCCCATCTTGACCTGCCCTGGAAAGAAGCAGCACAAGGTCATTTCAGTGAGGCTACTGATGCTCAGTGTGTTTGGCACACGCCGGGGAGAGTGGGACTCTGCCGCAGGGCTCAGCCCTGGCTGGGGCTGGCAGCCGGGCTCTATGCCATCAGACTTGGCCTGCATGTCCCAAAGGCAGCGCAGGACAGCGCGGTGATGGCACTTGTGCAGTCAGGATGAGGCCAGCAGGCACCATGTCCCTGCAGCGGGGCCATTGCACACAGCCCCAGCCCCAGCGCGGCAGCAGCCGACCCACCCTGACTGCCAGCAGTGGATAGGGGGCATGTGCTGCCTTACCGCTCACCAACTGGTGTCCATCTCATCAGCCTCCTCCTCCTCCGTATCAACTTCCATGGGCTCCTCCTCCTATCTGTCCACTTCCATTTCTTCTTCCTCCTCCCCATCAATTTGCATTTGTTCTTCCTCCCCCTCGTCTACTTCCATTGGCTCTTTGCCCAGCCCCAGTTGGGTGTATTTCTGCTGGGGCTGCATATTTCCAAACAAGGTAGAGACCGAGGAACAAGGAACCGGGTAGTAGGGACAGGAACAAACAGAAAGGGCTGGGAGGAGGTCAGGAGGGCAGATCAGGACCAGGGCAGAAGGGATGGAGCAGGCAGGTGGTAGCAGGGCAAGGTTAGTGTACAGAGGTGGAGATCTCTGCTGTTGCCAGGGCACAGGCAGTTGCTGCTGTAACGCAGGGTGTGGCATCACCCCCGCGTTCCAGAACTGCTGCGAGCAGGGGATGGCGATGAGCTCTGAAGGGGCTGCAGCTTCATGGGCAACATTGGGCAATCGTTACGTGACCCCCTGAGACGACAGACACACTTTGGGGCTTAAATGATCAATCAAATGGGTGAAGGCTGTGCTGGCCAACTTCACCTGGACCAGGACCATCTATTTGCTCCTTCCCTGTCCCACAAGCAGCCAGTGATCAACCTGAGCAGTACCCATGTGCTGCAGTTGGGATGTGTGCATGGGGCTGGAATTCAGCCCTGCTCAGCCACGTCCTCCATCCACACCCATCATGGGTGAGCCTGTGCGAGAACCTGCATCCCACACGCAGCGAAGGCTGTGAGGGCAGCACAAGATGTGGTGCCAGCAGCGTGTGCCCAGGGCTGCCTGCTTCAGGAGGGCTCTGAAACAGCTCCGCACCTTGAACTTGCTCCAGGGCAGCCTTGGATGCAGTGATCATGAGATGGTCAAGTTCGAGATCCTCAGGACAGCGAGAAGAGCGTGCAGCAGGCTCACTGCCCTGGGCCTCAAGAGAGCCTTCAGGCTTTGGCCTCTCCAGGAACCTGCTTAGGAAGGTTCCATGGGATATGGCCGTAGAGGGCAGGGGGGCCCAAGACTGTTGGTTGAGATTGAAGGATCTCCTACTGCAAGCTCAGAAGTGTTGCATCCCAACTAGAAGGAAGTGCAGCCGCAGGGCCAGGAGACCTCCTTGGATGGATAGGGAGCTGCTGAGGAAAATTAGAAGGAAAAAAGAGGCTTACAAAAGGTGGAAGCAAGGACAGGTGGCCTGGGAAGACTATAGGGATGTTGTCTGTGAAGCTAGGGACCAGGTTAGGAAAGCTAAGGCCCAGTTAGAGTTAAATTTGGCTGGGGATGTTAAGGATAACAGGAAGGGATTCTATCGGTACATTGCGAATAAATGACAGACTAGGGACAACGTAGGCCACCTCTGGAAGCTATTGGGAGAACTGGGTACCCTGGAGACCTCAGAGCAGCCTTCCAGTATCTGAAGGGGATGCTGGGGATGGACTCCTCATTAGGGACTGTAGTGACAGGACAAGGGGTAATGGGTTCAAACTTAAACAGGGGAGGTTCAGATTGGATATAAGGAAGAAATTCTTTTGTGTGAGGGTGGTGAGGCACTGGAATGGGTTGCCCAGGGAGGTTGTGAATGCTCCCTCCCTGGTGGTGTTCAAGGCCAGGTTGGCCTTGGGTGACATGGTTTAGCTTGAGGTGTCCCTTCCCATGTCTGCCCACTTGCCTGCCAAAGCCACGTGAGATCGTAGTGAATGCAAAGAGAGACTGAGTCAGAAGAACATTAAGAAATGTATTTAGAAAATTAATTTTAGTGTGACGTGTCCCTGGCCATGGCAGTGGGGTTGGAACTGGATGATGTTAAGGTCCTTTCAAACCCTAACTATTCTATGATTCTATGACACGCAGAAGCTGTTCTGTGTGAGAAGAACCTCCTCACAGAAGGGGGTATCCTCAGTTTTGATCCCTGCACAAAAGAGGGCTAATCACAAGAAGCAAGTCATGCTGCCTCTTGTGTCTTCCTGTCAAGAAAGCCCTATTCCTCTGCAGTAGGCAAGGCACTTTCAACTGAGGATATAATGAATCCTGTATGTACCATACTCCAAATTGTACAGATAGAGAAAAGGCATTCAAGAGCCTTATCTCCTGGGAGCCCCAGACTGAGACTAACTGCAAACTCTGGAGTATTACAACGATACCTGCTGCTGAGCTAATGTCATATGTATGTTGCAAAAATGCTCAAAAAGTACGTAAGACAGGCCACTGGATGACAACATTTGGACCCAAAGGGCTTGGACTGCTAGTATTTTATTGTGCCAGTTTTGGACAGTCATGTCATCTGCTTCAAATTCTTCACCTCTTTGTTTCATAAAACCATGGACTCTTTGGCACAGGCTTTGTCCCATACTTTGTTGCTGTGTGAGCCATAAAAGGCAAAAAGAAAGGCTGATCTCAACTGTGGCCTCCAGCTAGCCAGGGCTAACCACTATACAACACGATCAATCAGCAATGAATTTTTGAGTTTGTCACAAATATAATGTGAGTTAAGCATTACACAGAATTAGCAATCATTAAGGGTTCTTCAGTTATCAGTGTATAATGCAGACACTGCAGCACTGTCAAGGAGAGGTTTGACACCACTCAATAATGAACACTGATCACGGGTTCATTAGAAGTATCTAATAATTGCTTATGTGATTTTTTACAACCGGTAAACAATAATGCAAGGAGTATTTTTCCCCCCTTTATGATTAGTACTGCTGATATTCATCACATGAAAATAGGGGAAGAAAGGTGTGTCTGCTGTACATGACATTCATGCTGAAACGTACCTGGCAAGTTCCGTTTACTGTCAGCAGAGGGCAACATAGGCCTCATTAGTGAATAAAACCAAAACTAAAGAAGATACCACACCGACCTTTTACTGTAATTGAGAACAAACCCCAGTACACACCTGTACATTTGCTGTACAGCTGAAGTTCTAAAAGTATTAAGCCTTTACAGAATCATTTCACATGCCTATGTAAAACATACAAAAGAGGAAAACACTGTGTCGAGGTTTAAACCCGACCAACCACGCAGCTCGTTCACTCACTCAACCCCCCTTTCTTGCCCTCCCCTGCTTCCAGAGAGATGGGGGGAGAATCAAAAGAATGCAACTTCCACAGGTTGAGATAAGAACAGTTTAGTAACTAAGGTATAACACAAATCACTGCTGCTACCACCAATAATAATAATGATACAGGAAAAGAATACAGCATCCCATCAACCACAACAGATAACTCACGACACCCCACCAACCGAGTGCTGACCGACCACCTCTTCCAACCACCCCGAGAGAGCTAGGCCTTCCGGATCCTCTCCAGTTACATCCTGGGCGTGGCTTGCTATGGTATGGAATACCTCTTTGGTCAGTTTGGTCCTGTCAGTACAGTCCTGTCCCTCTTTCCTCCCAGCTTCCCCTCCTCCCCGGCAGAGCATGAGGCTCACAAAGTCCTTGGTCAGGGCAAACATCGCTCAGCAACAACCAAAAACATCGGCCTTATCAGCCTTGTTCCCGAGCTAAGTCAAAACACAGCTACTAAAGAGAAGAAAAACTGACTGCAACTGCTGAACCCAGGACACACTGCAATAAAGGCAATGACAAATATATTTGCTTTGGCTAAAATACATCAACTCTTAGGTGTTTATTGCCACATCTGGCATGTCCAGCACGTTTCATTATATCCAAAGCTGTTTCCCTAAGAAGTAATTTTTATATTTATTTTTCAACCCTATGTATACTAATAGCTCTGTTTGTCATAGAATCATCCAAAAGACTAGTTTATTACACGAAAAGTAATGCAGTAAAATGCTGAAAATTAGTTTTACTGTTTTTTCTGTTCTTCATTAGCCTTAGGTATGATACTCATTTACCCCACTTCCTGTGTTTCTGTGTCATGTTGTCTTGCCTACAGTCCTGGAATGGTTACAGCTGGAAGGGACCTTAAAGCTCATGTAGTTCCAACCCTCCTACCATGAGCAGGGACATCTTCCGCTAGACCAGGTTGCTCAAAGCCCTGTCCAGCCTGGCCTTTCTATTATATTTGTTGCCTTTCTCAAGCTGTGTTTGCTGAAGGACCATTGAGGTTAAACTTTAACATCACATAAATATCCTCTACTTTTTCATTCATCTCAGGGCTAAGCAAAGCCTAAGTGCTCTTCTAGCTCCCCCAAGCAGAACACTCCCAAAGCCCTATTTGCAAGGCCTGTGTCCAACTCCTGTTCCATCAGCATGGCAGAGCTCCCACCACCCCACTGCCGTGCACCAGGGTAAGGCTATGCGTAGCACAAGGCCCCCAAGACAGCGTTCACGGAGCCCCTTTAACCCTATGGCCATGTCAGAGGGAGCAACACCCAAAATGTGACAGTAGCCCCAGTGGAAGCTGTGCCTTCCCACCGGAGGCTGCTTCGGAAAGCTGGTTGTTTCTACTGTGGCTCTACGGAGACCGTGGCTCATTCGGAGATGCTTTCAGCCCTGCAGTGGCCCCGGCGAACAGCGTAGGAGCTCACACCGAATACGCTGCAGGAGGATAGAGGATGCGGATGGCCGTCAGACACCGAGACGTGCCTCCTCTGCTCGGGGGCTCACCGCCCACTGCGGGCGCAAGCGGGTCTGCCTAACGTATGAAGACAGTTTCTGTCTCGGGCCTCACGCCCGCCCCAAACCGCTCCGCTGTCGCAGGGGCTCACGGGAAGCCGCGGGGGCCAGAGCGCAGCCGCTCAGCCCGTCAGGACATGGCAGAGGCGCGCCCCGATACGGAGCAGGAAGCGGGAGGGAGGCGCCATGTTGAGGCCCGCTGCAGAGGTAACGGCGCCGGCCCTGCTGCCGCTGTACGGGAGGCAGTGGGTTGTGTGGCAGCTGTGCTGCGTGTTTCGCTAGCGGCAGCGGGAGTGAGGCGCAAGGCTCTCCCCTCCGTGATTCCGGGAACGCGCTCCTCCGTGTCCTGGGCCAGGAGGGGATGAGGTCCGGAGGAGCGGCGGGAGTGAGCGGTGCGGGGTCTACCCCGCGCAGTCTCAGCCCACGGGGGACAAAAGCCAGCCCGCTTCTCCCCCTGCCCGGTTTGCCCGTCAGCATTGTGCTAGCCCCGGCTCAGGCCTCGGGGGCCGAAGGGGATCGAGTAAACACTCCCTGAGGAGCAGGGGCCGATGGTAGGTTGATACCTGCCGATTGCTTCTGATGGGGCGTGTCAGGAGCGTGCGAAGTGGCGACATTTCACCCCTAAGCAGTACTGCAGTGGATCAGACTTAAGCTACACGTGTGCAAGGGTATGGAGGAGGCACAGACATGACAAAGTTTTCATTAAGGCTCCAGGGAGACCTAATAGCAGCCTTTCGGTACCTAGAGGGGGCCTGCAGGAAAGTTGGAGAGGGACTTTTTGCAAGGACACGTAGTGATAGGACAAGGGGGAATGACTTTAAGTGAAAGAGAAAAGGACAGGTTTAGGTTAGACATAAGGAGGATAAATCTTCACTATGAGAGTGGTTTGACACTGGCACAGGTTGCCCAGAGGAGCTGTGGCTGTCCCATCCCTGGCAGTGTTCAAGGCCAGTCTGGACATGGCTTTGAGCAACCTGGTCTTAGTGGAAGGTGTCCCTGCCTGTGGCAAGGAGTTGAAGCTGTATGATCTTGTAAGGTCCCTTACAACTGTAACCATTCTATGACTTGGAGTAAAAACATGGAGTTACGGGTACTCATTGCATTACTGAGGGACATTTTGGAGCATAGTACCAGTGTGCAGTGACCAACCCAATATATAGAAGTGACTGTACAGGTTACAGTGGTACTGGTCAGCTGCTGGCATCATGAGGCTGACTCCAAACCTCTTCCAGACAATCTGTCATCTGTGGCTGGCTGGCTTCCACCTCAGGCAAGTGTCATCTGCTTTCAGACAAATACATATGGCTGGGCTGCTTCTCCCTACTGATTTGTATCATAAGTGGTTGTAATTCCCACTCACAGGAGGGGCTGAGCTTGAAAATAGCAGTATGGTAGTACTATGGTAAATTTTTAGATATTTATTATATAGGTCTCCATGCAGCATTATGTCTTGAGATAAATACTGGCGTAAATGTAGAAAGCAATTAGTTCACGCTCTTCAATGTAGTATTATTTGTAATAATTAGATATGTAAGAATCAATTTCATTTCAATTGTATTTCACATCTAATAATATCTTACAAATACCCTTTGTACACTCTCTGTAGAGGTGTCAGGGACATATGTGCTCTTCTGCATAAAAAGGAAGAGAATTAAAAAGGGAGGATTCATAAAAAAAATTTTTAGAGGAAAAGTTAGTTTTTCAGTGGAAAACCTGTAAAAGAATGATAAAGCAGTATCTAAATGAAGTGAAAAGTAGAAATAGTACTGAGCTGAGGCTTAACTAGAAACTGAACATTAAAGCCATAAAAAGTCTGTGCTCATCTGACAAATGATCAAAAGCTCATAAAAGTTGATAAAACATGTTTCTATGACTTACATGTTCCATTTTTATATTAATTTGTCAGCACAATTTATCATAAAAAGACACTGCAGACTGAACATATACTTTTGCTTGTAGTGTGATATAATTTAAGTTTTTGATAGCTCCATGTGAATAATAATATTTAAAGCTGTTTTTGTCAAGGAAATGCTCCTGTCTGCAAGGCAGTCTGGTTTTTTGGACTTCTGTGCCAATGCAGAAGCCTACTGGCAGATACTGAGATCCACCTTAGGAAAGCTTTGTTTATACTGAGACTGTGCAGTTTTCAAATCAGTACATCTGCAAGAGGATATAAACAGTATTCATGAAGACTGAATAAGAAGTGGATGTGCAAGAATGTTAGATGAGATCTGTCAATTAAAAGCCAATTTTAAACCTGTAGCTCACAGCAAGTTCCTTCACTTCAGTAGGTTTAAAAGAACCACCTAGGTAAATGAACAGGAAATTCAAAAGGAAGTTAGAAAATAGTGAAGCAGAGCTCTAATACCAAGCAGGAATATGTGAGATATCATTATAGGTGAATAAGAAAAGCATTGTCAGTCTACTACAGCTACAGTAGAGTACTCAAAACTCTGATTCCTTCAAATACTGGTCCTTGGAGCCACGTTGTATATGATTGTGTAAGCTTGCTTTTTTAAAAAGTAAACTTGTTATAATTTTGTCTGTGGTGGAAGATGGACACCCTAGAGGCTTACAGCCTTAAAAGAAATGCAGAACAGGTCCCAGTGTTTTGCTTCTAAGAGCATTTTAGCATATAAGCCAATCTCAGTGTACTGAGAGTTTTGAATTACGATATCCCAGTGTTTGGAGGACAGCATTATGAATGCTTCTTGTGCACAGATGTTGAGTAGGGGGAGGAGTCCAGATGTCTGATACAATCCCAGTGGTGTCAAGAGAGCTGGAACTGTTAGCATGAATTCTACAAGCCATTGCAGTTAATGTATATTGAAGAAACCAGCTTCCCCTTGGAAGGTGTCACTGCTTTGCTGAAATCATGCAGTTGGTTTGCTGTCCTAAGTTATAGAAGTGTAAATACAATCATTTACGTCCATCCATGAGCAGTTTAGGAGACCTAAATATATTGAGTGAAAGAGTTAATTAATAAATGATGACACAAAGCTGCTAAAATCATACTGCTATTGCCTGGTGTGTTTCTTGAGTGATGACGAATGCGTATAGCATCCCCTTGCTGTGAGAAAATAGTGACATAATCTTCATATTGTCTTTCAAGTTTAACAGTGTTACTAATAAATTCTTTTTGGTTTAAATTCTGTTGCTGTTGGAAAAACATGAATGGTAGAAAATGAAGGAAAGGTTTTGTAAAGTGCAAAACAATAATTTCACATGGTGAAATTCAGATATATGAGTCACAATCTGTGTCCCTTCCATAGGTGTATAGCATTAATTCATGTCTGAATCATCTGCTTAAATTTCATTCAACACTCTTCTTTCCTGATGTGTATTTGTCACCTGTGGTCAAAAGAGTAGTTCATGTTTCAAAGATATACACTATATATCAAACGTCTGACTTTTGGCCCGTTGGATGCTCCAATTAGTACCTCATACTGCTGAGCAGTGGAAAGTGGCTGAGAGAAAAGGTATTCCTCTGCTAGCTTTGATAAGGCTTTGTCACAAAAATTTGAAAAACCAGAGAGCCCCATGAAAAATCTGTGTGACCTTTTGGCCAAACTTGAAAGCGTGATTTTGAATGAAGTTAATTAATACTGAAAAATGATCACCACCCACTGACCGATATCCGGATCTACCCAAGCAACTATCTGCCCTTCCAGGTGACTCCCTCCAGTTTATACACTGGGCATGACATGCTGTGGTATAGAATATCCCTTTGGCTAGTTTGAGTCAGATGCCCTGTCTCTGCTCCCTCCTGGCTTCTTGTGCCCCTCCTCACAGGCAGAGCATGAGAGACTGAAAAGTTTTTGATCAAAGTAAGCAATACTTTCTTTGTGTGAAATGGTGCAAGTTTTAAAGCAAATAGAAGCATGTTATTTATACATAATTTCAGATGAAACTTAATCACAAATCTCTCTGATATATTTTATAATTGCCTCATTGAATCATGATGTATTAGAATGTATTATGAATCTGTATATCTATTCTATTGTGGAAGACATTAGCGATACCTTTACTTGATACTTGCAATCTGTAACTTGTTAAAACTAAATTATGTAAATTTTTTGTTGACACCTTCAAATTATTTTATTAAAAAGGTCAACCACATCAATAGAGGTAGAGATTTCAAATCAGTGGAATAATGCATTACTTTTAACACTTTCAGGGTTTAAGGTGTTTGTCTAATTTGGATAACCACGCAATTGAGTGGGAAAAATTCACAGATGTAAGGCGGACAAGATACAGGAAAAACTAAAATACCTCCCAGTAAGGGTCAGTTTAATTCTAAACTATTAAAAGAACCTGTTAGCAAGCTAACATCTCTGATGGGATGTGTGTGCCCACTGTAACATCATCTGGACCTCCTAGAACTCAAAACAGCTATACCTATTCAATTTGTAAAGAATTGCCCAGATACATTTTGCCATGAGACAAGTCAAAGGTGTTATTTGTCTGGTGTGGCTGTAATATTTGGAGTCTTTTCCTGAGCCCCAGCTTATATACTAAGGTTAAACAAAGCCAGTAGCTAAGCAGTCTGGTTAAGGCAACAGCTGTTCCAGTTCAGCCTGGGGAGGAGAAGGCTGCGTGGGGACCTCATAGCAGCCTTCCAGTATCTGAAGGGGGCTTATAGGGATGCTGCGGATGGGCTCTTCGTTAGGGACTGTAGTGACAGGACAAGGGGTGGCAGGTTCAAACTTAAACAGGGGAGGTTTAGATTGGATATAAGGAAGAAATTCTTTCCTGTTAGGGTGGTGAGATGCTGGAATGGGTTGGCCAGGGAGGTTGTGAGTGCTCCATCCCTGGCAGCGTTCAAAGCCAGGTTGGATGAAGCATTGGGTGACATGGTTTAGTGTGAGGTGTCCCTGCTTATGGCAGGGGGGTTGGAACTGGATGATCTTAAGGTCCTTTCTAACCCTAACTATTCTATGATTCTGTGATCTTACAAAAAATGTGCTGAGAACTCTACTTTGGGGTAGACTCCGAATGAGGCTTAAAAATTCTTCTTCGTAAAAGAGGCTGTTGTGTACATCTTCACATGAATGTGATGTACTCTGCCCTCTCTCCTCTGCAAACTCCTTCTCTTGGGAAGAAAGCTGTGGGAGAATGGTTCCAGTGAGAGAAACACTGGGTAGATGCAGTATAGCTCCGGATTAGTTAAGAGTGCTGTAGTGCAAGCAGTCAATGATGCAGAACAAAGCTATTTATCTATCAGACTACTTTCCATCATGCACAAACTTTTCACCAGATATTGTCCTTGAGAATTTCTTGAAACAGTGTTTTCCAAAGTATTCTTTCTTAATTTTCATTTTCTTGATCAGTGTGGCTCTATTCTGTTGCTTTAAAAAGAATAAAAGGTGCACTTTGCCTTTGGTATTACAGTGATAGAGTTGTGCAAGTGAAGTAAAGATTTTTGAGGAATGATTTTGCAGTAATCCTGAGCTCATTTAATTTGCTGCTTCTCAGTCTTTGGCCAAGAGGTGACTTTCCTGGTCAGTGAGGCATCAGTGGTCATGGACATCTGACAATAGTACTGTTATATAATCTCTGTTATTATTGTATTTAGCTTTATTAGCTAAATAAGAAACTTAGCTTTATTCATGTGGTTATTCTTCAGAAAGCAATTTCTCTATAGTTCAGAAATTTGTGAGACTGGAAGGGGTTCCTGCTGAGAGGCAGGAAGAGCTCTTATGTTTGCCAAGATGAAATAAAAGCCCTGGAAAATGATTTATTGGTGACATCTTTGATGTGTCTTTCACTGTAGGTAGGGTGAAGTAATGTTTTTAAGTCTGGAGGCTGGCTCTGAGAATTCTCTGATTTCTACTTAGGCTCTGGGTTTAAAATAGCATTTGATTGTTTTTGTTGTTTATATGGAATTTAGGTTGCCCAAAGCAAGAAATATGGTATTTCCAAGACTCTGCTGTGTGCATTTTTGGCAGAAATTTTATTGCACCATTAAGAGTATGTGGCTTCTTCTGATCTTTATGTTGGCTGTGGTCTAGATTTTCTACTGATTACATAGAACTCCTTAGAAAAAAAATCACCTACTTTTGAGATTGGGATGAGGAAGGAGTGGTGTTTAGCCTTCTCTACCTTTCCAAGACATTCATCCATACTTACTTGGATGCATTTTGAGTTTGTCTTGGTTTATTAATGGGAGTTATCTGTGCTAAGGAAAAATAGGTTATTGCTTTGAACCGGATAGGCATATAGCAGAGAAAAGGCATTTACCTCAAGTGGTTTTGGAGAGGACAGTGTATTTCTCAGGGACTGGCTTTGCAGTTAGCAGCAAATGTCTTAGACTGGGTTGGTTGGTTGTTTTTTTCCTGCTTAGTCATTTTAGTGTTTAAAAAAGTTCTGATTCAGTGTGGTATTACTAGAGGATGGCCATATTTTAAACTGAGATAGTTTTCTCCTAAGGAAAAAACATCTGGTTTACAGGATTTTTATTGATCACCATCATTTATTCTTATATACAGGAATGACTCATTATATGATGCAGTCAGTGTGAGAGAACTAATGATTTAGCAAGAAAGTGTTTCATCACCACAGCATTACGGGGTCTAGTTGTAAAAACAAGTCAGTTTCTACCCTGTAACCTTCAATAGACACTTGGAATTCAAACAGAGGTTTTCCTGCATTGCTAAAGTTAAGCAGGGTGGAAATGCCTTGTTTAGTTGCACGGGAGATGAGAATGTGCATTTTGTACTGCACAAAATTATGATACTATCATTTGTACTTTCATTCTTGCATCTCTAAAATAAAGAACTTCGTAAGTTATTTGAATAAACAAATCCTCCCTTCTTGGATTCCTTACTTCTTGGAACTAGGAACACAGCAGAACAGTGCTGAGTATGATTCAGTTAATTTAGCAAATATTTGTTCAGCAGCATTTGCCAAATATTATCAAATCAGGTATAAAAGTGGTGAGATTCCAAATTCAAAAGATGTCGAATGAAAGAGCAATATGCAGGACAATGACTGGATAGGGGATGCACACGTTCCCTCCTGTCTGTATCCCAGCACCTTTGGACTTACAGGTTTATGGGTTTTTTTTGTTTTCCCAGAGCAAAGAGGTACCTAAAAATGTGAAGTCTCCTAAAGGTCATAGGGAAATTATTTTGTCTTTTTTCTTAACAGGCTGGATTTTCTCATTATGCACATTTCACAAGGCTCATGGGTTTGCTATGCTCCAGCTCCCTCAAGTGGTAAAATAATTTTCCATTTGGGATTGCAGCTTGGTTTCTGTGAAGGGCTTGCTTCCTCCTCAAAAAGTTTTAAGGCTTCTCCCAACTTCCTCTTTGTTTTATCTTACTGGTTTGTTTTTTTGTTTTTTTGTTTTTTTTTCATTTTTCTTTTTTGTTTTTCCCTTCCCTCAAATTATGAACATTATGAACAGCTCCTTAGGATTGTGGAGTTGTCAAAGAAGGAGAGCTGTGGGTTAAAACATTATCTTTGTTCTGCAGCTGACTTATTGAACCAGTTTAGGAAGGTCATTTCACCCAGTAAGCTTTACTTCTGTTATCTGAGAACTAGAGAGAATGTAAATATTTGTAGACAATCTAGAGTATTTTTAATGCCTACCTCTCAATTCTTTTTAAAAGTAGTTTGTACTTCAGTCAGTGATTCTGCTTATCTGACACAGCATAAAACTCAAAAATGCCTTGTCAGTGGGCACCCAGAAATCTGGCAGCTGTCTTGGGTATTGCAAACTTCCACTATTCTTTGTACAAAGCAACAAAATAAAACATACAAATACCTGGAGGTTTTGTGATCCTACCACAAACACCAAAACTGTTTTACAGCAGGAACATTAGAGTTCAAGGAACTGGAGTCTGAGCAGCAAAGAACTCCAGCTTGCTATGCCTAAGTTCCCAGTGATCTTTGGCTAGAAAATGCACTCCAGTATTACCACTGTATCAGTAATTTCTTGTTTCTCCCTACAAGAACATGAAAAACATGTTTTCTACAGTTATCTGAATAAATCATGTATTGATATTAGTGTCTGCTTGACATCCAGACTTAATATGAAATGCTATGCAGGGTTTCCAGTATTAAAGAAGAGCTCTGCCTCATCTTTTGAAGGAAAGAAGCAGTAGTAAAGTAAGCCATTTCATAACTGCATATGTTATTTAGAAGTTGAGGAATCTCTAAATTTCTTATCCTGTAAAATAATGGTCTCTGTCAACCTTGGTGATAAATCCAATCCTTGAATGATTTATAGGGCAACAAATGCACAGTTTTGCTTTGTTTTTTCCATCACACTGCCTTTCAATTTGGAAGGTGAGGTTAAATTTATGATTGAGTAGTTAGCCTACTATTTCAGAGCTATGTATTGCTTTTCATATTGAAAGATCTTAAGGTCCTTTGCAAACTAGGTACACACAGCAAAGCCACTACCATTCCAGGAATTCTTTCCCCATACAAACCTTTCTATTGTCACTGATAAAGACATGTTTATTACCTTTATTTAATAGTTTCTCTGCTGGCTGTTTCTTATGCTTCTGCCAGTTATCAGGAGATATCCTGCTCCATTGAAATAATTAATTATGGATTTGGTTCTGATTTTGTCATGTATTTTGATAACTTACTTTTTCCTGTTATTTTCACCTAGGTTTGCTTAGTAAGTTTGAAGGGAGTCAGTCACTCAGTCCTGTCTCTTTGCTACATGTTGTACATGTTGAGGAAAGCATTCCCTTAGAAGTGATTGTTTTGACTTAAATGTGAATAGTCTGTTAGGTGGTTGAACTTCCAAAATTATTTTTAAATCACTGCTTATATTTTGTTGCGTATATTCTGTTTTCAGTTTGTTTATGTAACTGTAAGTGGCGTAACATTTATGTACTGGAATTTAATGTTGCATAAACATGAAAAGGTTAATGCATGACTAAGAAGATCTTAAAATTTGTAATAATTTATTGCCTTAGTGTACATGTGGAAAAAGTCCTGAGGTAGAATATATATACTGCATTTAGCCCACTCTAAACCAGCCTTTTATGTATCTGATTAACAGATGTATCTGCCTGTTAAGGAAAAAGCATCTTAATGTAGGTGATGAATTAGCATACATCAGCTCCTTCTGAGTAACTGTAAGTGTCCAGTGAGTGTAAGGTAACTCATTGAATGTGTGGCAGAATGGCTGCATTCTTACTGCAGATGCCAGTGTGTGGGCTCCAGGTCCCCTCAGAGGTTTTGTGTTAGTCGCCCCAGCTGTCAATGCCTACTTGTAGCTGTGCAGCCGAAGCAGCCATATAATTTTCTTGTGTGAGATTAGTGACACAAATGGGCATGTTTTCACCTTGCCACTCTGGTGGGCTGCCTAGGATCAGGTGGATAACCATGAACAAGGGCCACTGCCATAAAGCAGATGATCTCCATGGGCTTTAAGTATCATTTCTTACATACAGATCTTCACCCTGCACCATAAGAGAGAAAACTTTCTGTGAAGCACAGCCCTCACCTTTGTCCAGGATCAAAGCACATGCATGGACTAATTACCAACAGAGCACTTTGTGAGTAGTTTTTACTTTTGCATGTCTATAGTCCTGTATACTAAATATTGAGAATTCATGAAGTCATCTTGCGTTTGGATAAATATATTTTATGGTATGTGTAGCATAATAAATATAGTATGTGTAATATAATTGTGTAGTATATATAATGTGTAGTATATATAATGTGTAGTATAATATGGTATGTGTAGCATAATAAATATATTTTATGGTATGTGTAGCATAATACAATACGTACATACATACATACACACATACAAGAACTGAAGAAAACTACATTTGTAGTATATTGGGAGGAGCTCTTGATTCCAAGGCATAGGGCAATCATACTGATTGAGCATGTAACTGTGTCACCAGCTCTGCCCTGTTTACATGAAAAACAGTAAATCAGCAGATCATCATTTTCTGATGTCAGCTACTTGGTGTTCTGGAGACAGGGAACTGTCCTGCTGTAGTGATGGCTGCCCTACATTATAAAACATCTCTTTCTACTCTCACAGCCTCTGTGTGGTCCTGCAGCAGAACAGATGATTAGATACAATTATATGTACTTTTCAATAGAACAAAGCATGGAATTCAACTTTAGTGTTTGAAAAATGCATCCTATTTCTCTGGTTCTGAAATGCCTTGACCAGTAAATCAGTTCCTGTAATAGCCATTACTGAGGTTTTGCAGAACACCAAAATGTTGCAACAAGAAGGAGCTGTTTAAATAAACATTAAGTGAATGCAGAGAGTTTAAATTCACATCAAGTGAATTCACTGTGGAGGTCAGGTTGGTCTGTGGTTAAGGGTTATAGAAACAGATGATGGTTCATGCTCTTTGTCCTTTTCTTTTGTGGAGCTCTGAGGCCCTACCTAAAGTTTGAACTTATTTCTGTCATGCATGAAACAGGTTAGCTGGGCTGGTGGTTACAGAAAGCAACAGAGCATGCAAATCACCCAGCTGTATCACTTGTCCCTTCTCTCTCCCCGTTCTCTAGGAGGTTTAATCATGGAAACAATGATGGTGCAAGAAATCTGCTTGAGTTGTTTTAAATATGGACATCTGTAGCTAGCCTTGTGTCAGCCTATCAGGCAGGTGACTTTTTCTAGGGTAGAACCAGGATGCGTATAACTTCAGACAAGAAAACTGGTTTTGTGCACAAGTTTAGAAGACAAACTCCTAAGAAAAGAGGAACACTTAACACATTCAATTCTACATTCAACATCCAATTCTCTTTTGCAGCAAACAGAAGAAAATATTAGCAGTATTAACACTTTTTGTGTGTAAATTTCCCAACAGCAATGTACTAGGCATTTTTTGGTGAAAGGGCTTGATAAAAAGGAATTGAAAGGAAATATTCAAGCCATGAGACTGCTTCTGAATTCCTCTTTTCATTTAACTTGTCAGAATGTACGGAAGCGTGTTTCAGTAATTCTGTGGCTGTAAGAAAATAGGTACTTTTTAGGAGATGGATATGTCTTTTAACTTTTTAAGAATTTCCAAAAATAACAATTATGAGTTTGTAGATTTAACTGTTCTGAAACCATTTTGTAGATATTGCTGGTTTTGAGCTGCCCTTCCTCAATAATCAAACTGAAATATGATGCCAGGCTGGAAGGGCAACAGTGGGGACCTGAGTTAAAAATTTATTAGTCTGACTTGCCTCTTTGTTAGCAACTATAAAGAGAAACTTTTGGAAGAGATATGTAAGTGATTTCTTGCTTAGCAAGTGAAAGGTGAGTGTCATGTAGGAACTAGGGTGGCATTTTGGGTTTAAGGTCCATGAAATTATATCAGGGTCATTTCAACTTCCTGCAGAATAGCCCCAAACCCTCACTTTGCAGCACCAAATAGACTGTGTTCAGCTACTTACTGTACAGTAATTGAAGAAATGCCTGAGACCAAGTTATGGTGATGTTTAAAAGTTTAGCAAAAGGCCTGAAAACTGTGGCATCGCCACTAGGTGCTTGAAAAAGTCATTTATGTCAGTGTTTTTAGTCAGATACCATGCCCACATTAGCTGTTTAATTTTATTCTTTTGAAGTTAACGAAGGCTTGAGGAAAAAGTCTGAAATGGAAATAACCCAACTAACCAACCAGCCAAAACCCAAGCAAAAATCCCCACAAAACAAAAACACCCAATTCCCAGTATCTCATCTGTCTACTGTAGAAGTTAATAGTAACTAAATGTGAGTGTGTGAGGTTTCTTAAACTTTCTACCTTTGTATGTTTTATGAGTCATGGCATAATATGCAAAGGCTCCCTGTAATCTCATACAGCAGAGTGGTTGTGTAGTAATCCACTTTGAAGTAGTTGAGAATCTCCCTGAGAACATCTGTTGTGGTGTGCATGCAAGACTGTTTTGTTGAGACCATGTTCTTTTCCTTAAATATTAGTGTCATACCCTGCTTTTAAGTTGTTAACCCTACTATAGCAGAAGTCCCTGCAGGCTTTCTTTTTTGGCAGTATTCTTCTTGCACAAGTTAGGCTAGCTATACCCACTTGCATTTTTCCAGGACCCAGGCTTCTCTGTATTTTGTATTTGCTCCACTAACTCTACACCATTTGAGGTAAAACCTGGAAAAAAACATTAAAATAATGAAAAGTATCATTTAAAAAAAGAAAACCTTATAAGAATATACAGAAAATTAATTCATGTCATAACTGCAATAAATAAACATTTTTTTGCTTTCAGGTTTCAAAATGTCTGACCAGAAAAACATTGTATACAGAGCCCATTGTATTGAAAAACTTCTGTCTGAGAACACTTTCCAGGATATTGAATATCATCTTAAAGAACTTGAAGACGTTGATATGACTATAGAGTATCTTCAGGGGACAGGAGTTGCCAAGGCTGTATATAGAGTACTCAAGAGCTGCCCTTCAGCAGAATTAAAAAAGAAAGCAAAGCAGTTACTGTCAAGGTGGAAAGCACTTTACAGGAATAACTGTGTTGAATGGATCCAAGTTAAAAAGTCAGATTTTGTGTATGTGAAAAAGGAAATTGAATATCTTAGCGTGGTTCCTAGAGAACAATCACTGTCTGAAGAACTATGTCAGCAGGAGGCATTAGATGATACTAGTTCTAAAATGTTGATCCCATCACAAACTGTTAAAAACATAGTATGTAATGAGGCAGAAGGCAGCATGAATCAGCTTTCTTCTTTTGAGGAACATCACACTGATAATGAAGATTCTAAACTTCTTCCTAACCAAGCAAATCTGCAGCAGGATCCAATGAGAGCTCTGAGGTGTAAATGTACAGATCTTCTTTATAAATCTTTGGCTGGTTCTGCCAAAGACAAAGAAGAAACTGATAAATGGCTAGAGCTAGCTAAAGAAATCGAAAAATGTATTTTTGATCTTCATGCTAAAAGTGACAAGAAGTATAAAAATTGCATCAGAAGCAAAATCGCTAACCTGAAGAACCCTAAAAGTTGTCACTTAAAACATAACCTTTTTTCAGGGACTTTGAGTCCAAAGGCTTTTGCTGAGATGACAGTGATGGAAATGGCCAGTGATGAACTAAAACAGCTGAGGGCTCTGTACACTGAATCATCTCTTCAGGAACATCAGCTTCCACAAGTTATTAACGGCACACAGACAAACAAAATAAAGTGCAGGCGTTGTGAAAAATTTGATTGCACAGTCACGATGATCACCAGAGGAACTCTCTTTCTTCCAGGTTGGGTGAGAAACACAAATCCAGATGAACAAATGTTAACTTACGTTATTTGCAATGAATGTGGAGAACAGTGGTATCACAGCAGATGGATTTGTTTATAACGCCATCTCTCTTTAATAAGCAGTTTAGAACCAGATATGAGACAGGATTTCAGTTGATGCTGTAATTTAATTTTTTTTTATTGGTACTGTGTGGATACTGAAAGTAAAAAACGAAAAAACAGGTTTTAAAAATTGCTTCGTTATTTTTGAAGATGACTTGAATAAATCTATGTGGTTTTAAGTAATGTCGATATGTATGTAAAGAAATAAAGGGGAAAGATGGTAATAGTGTATCTGAGAGTGGAATATACACTGGTAAATCCATTAAAAATATTCCATATGTTGCAGGTTTTTTTCTCAGAGATGCTGAGTACATGGAATTTTCATGGTCTTCAGCAGGAGTTCTTTCACAGAATGTAAGCTTCATTTAGAATCAACAAACTGTTCCGAAAACTGAAGTTCACAGACTTGTGTGCATTGCAGAATGTTCAGCATAGATTCACTCCTTAATTAAATGACTTTTTGCAAGTGTTAGATTATTAAGTTCAAGAGGTAATGTCTAAGAGGGGAAAAAAAAGAATGAATAACAGCATAAAAGAGGGAGAAGGAGCTAGCTAATGAATGCAGAAATTAAATTCTTTAGCCTTCTATAGCTGTTGGGAGGAAAACAGGGCTTGTGACAGTCTTGCCAGTTTGCAGTTCAAATTTGCAATGTAAGGTGATGTGTCCTGTTACTGTCAAGAAATTAATGGAGGATCAGACAATAATTTATTTAAAAAAAAAGTATGTTATTAAATTTGTCTTTCTTTAATAAAGGCATGAAACTGATCACTTTCTGAATGGAAATTTTCTCTTGAGTTGGTGCATCTGTCCTCCACTGAACAAATTCATGTTTTTATAATAGTGCAGATTACCCAGAAAAATGAATATGAGGAACTGTAACAGCTGAAGTGTTTACATGTGTTTTTGTTCAGGAGACAACAGAATTCCTTCTGGCTGTATTCCAGGAGCATTTATTTATCAAAACAAACAAAAAAACACCTCAGCATTCTTTTTCTGGAAATTATAAATTGACTTCAAATTCAGCTGAGTACTTTGAATGGAGTACATATTAGCAGTTAAGGAGATGGTTCTTTTCTGAACTGGGAGAACCACCCGAGTCCAGGTATCTTTCACAGTTGTCTATTGGTCTGTAGAAGACTCTGTTCATACTGTGTGTCTATATTTTAATTTCTTCACTGGTTTTGAGTTACTGTAAATGTTTAAATGAGAGGAAATGGGTCTTACATTGAGCCCTGATTTTATGAGCACATCAGTGTGTCAACTCATGGACCTAAGAAGATGCAGCGAAGAATAAATCTGCTCTGCCAGCCTGCCTCTTGCAGCAAATCAGTGGTACTGTCTGGACACATAACCTTCATAATGAATTTCCTTGTTGGAGCATGGACAAGATGGTGAAATAGGTCAGTAAATTGCCAAAGTCATGCTTTAGGCACAGAGGAAATTGTTTAGTTTCAGTCTTATATAAACAATAAAACAGCATACTTAGCATTAATGGAGGTATCTTTGACAAATGCATAACAGGATTTTTTGCAGTTCAAGGCTAAAATGCATCAGCTGAACAGAGACAGCTGGTGAGTGTCTGCTGGAGAAATTAAGGGCAGTTCTTCACCTATCTGGCTGTCACACAGCTGAGGCTGGTCAGCTTTTCAGGGCTGAAGCACTGCCCTGGAGCTCTCCAGCCACATGACCTGTCAGAGAAGGGAGTTGGGGGTATGGAATGAGAAAATATAGCTAGTGATGAACTAAAAGCCAACCAGGATTGAAAATAAAAGAGAATATAGGCTTTTATGTGTATATGGTGAAAATAGTGTGTAACCTGATGTGACAAAGAGGTGCTTACAACTACTCTACTGGAAAAAACCAAGAAAAAATCTTTTCCATTCTGTGAAGTGTTAACTCTCAGTGGTGTGACTTACTGTGATTTATCATGTGAAAATCTGTGTTTTAATGGAATTCCACTGATGCAAAACAAGTATTTAAGCATTATGTCAGACCTTCAGTGTTCAGCTGATTATGCCAAGTGCAAGGTGCTACACCCTGGGTCAGAGCAATCCCAGGCACAGCTACAGGTTGGGCAAAGAGGAGATTCAGAGCAGCCCTGCAGAGAAGGACTTGGGAATGTTGGTTGATGAGAAACTTAACATGAGCCGGCTTCAGTGTGTGCTTGCAGCCCAGAAAGCCAACCATATCCTGGGCTGCATCAAAAGGAGCGTGACCAGGAGGTTGAAGGAGGTGATCCTGCCCCTCTGCTCTGCTCTCATGGGACCTCACCTGGAGTATTGTGTGCAGTTCTGGTGTCCTCAATGTAGAAAGGACATGGAGCTGTTGGAACAAGTCCAGAGGAGGGCCACGAGGATGATCAGGGGACTGGAACATCTCCCATATGAGGACAGGCTGAGAGAGTTGGGGCTGTTCAGCCTGCGGAAGAGAAGGCTGTGGGGAGACCTCATAGCAGCCTTCCAGT
>NDXB01007278.1:0-19725 GCA_002631895.1 Agapornis roseicollis | reverse complement strand
TAAATATTTTTTTTTTTTTTTTTTTTTTTTTTTTTGTAAATTCGCGTTGTAGAACCTCATAATTGACATATTATATATGACGAAGTTCTTTACTGTGAGGGTGGTGGGGCACTGGCACAGGCTGCCCAAAGCAGTGGTGAATACTGGCAGTGTTTAAGGCCAGGCTGGATGGGGCTTGGAACAACCTGCTCTAGTGGAAAGTGTCTCTCTGCCTGTGGCAGGGGGCTGGATCTGGATGAGCTTTAAGGTCCCTTCCAACCGAAACCAGTCTCAGATTCTATGAAAGGCCGCCAGCCTGTCTTTAACCCTCAAGTCCCCCGGGCCTAGAGCCTACGGCTCCCAGCGCCCCCTGCGCCTCGCCTCCGCTGTCCTCCCTAGTCCATCCGCGCGGGGTCTGTCGGGAGTGGTAGTTCCGCCCTTATCCCGCCGGTTACCTCCGTAATGGCCTCTCCCGTGCTAGTCCCCTGGCCCAGTGCGAAACCCAGGCGCGGTAGGCTGGCCTCGGCGCGGCCCGGCAGCTTCTCCTGCGACATCAGGATGTCGTCCAGCGACAGAAAACTCTCTTCCAGCCCCAGCCCGGGGCCCACAGGGAAATACGCCTCAGACATGGCCGACGAGCGGGAACCGGAACGGCACCAGCAACGGCTGCCGCCCAGCCCGTCATGGTCCCCCCGCCTCCGGCGCTGAGCGTGAAATCGCACATGCGTCGTGGGATAGCCCGCTCTTAGCATCCGGACCCGCCTGGAGACTGATATTCCCAGGCTCCAGGCCTGGTTCGGTTGGAAGGGACCTTAAAGCTCACCCAGTTCCAACCCCTGCCACGGGAAGAGACACCTTCCACTAGAGCAGGGCACTGCAAGCCCTTGAACACTGCCAGGGATGGGGCGTCTCAGTCTCCCCTCTGGCAGGTTAAAGCCATTCCTACTTGTCCTATCCCTGCTTAATCAGATTTAGGAAACACACACCTTCGTGCTAACCGTGGAAGCTTGCAGTGTGTGCAGGAAGAGAGCTATGCAAATGGAAAGTGCGCTTTTTCTCAGGTGCAGAAGGAAGTCATCCGCATCGTAAGCCCAGCATCCTAAACAATATTATACTTTAATAAATAGGATTTCAAGACCTTTCAAGAAAAGGAATGTCCTGTGTCATAACTGAGTCTGTTTGTACTTGGAGGATTTGCAAACTGGAGATTTAATTCACCTGCATTTGTGTAAAGTCACAACCCACATGGAGCTATGCTAACAGATGTAGTCTCAGAGCAGAATCAGACCCTCTAGCTTTACAGAGACAAGGAATAACAGCATCCGTTTATAACCAGAGTAAAGAGGATCAAAAGTGTGTAAGAAGAAATGGAAAGATGTGTTGAGAGAAGGTGGTGGTGGGAGAAAAAGGGGCAGGAGGCAAAGGCATCTGCCCAAAGCTGAGTTATGTCAAAATACTGCAGAAGTTAAATCTATGTGATGGGTAAAACCCAAATTACTTCCAGATATGGTAGATAAATTGAGAGGATTGCAAAGTGTGGGACAGAATGAAAACTTGGAAGCCAAGGAACAGTTGTTACCTTCTATCTGTGTACTTCTTTAAACATTGAATACCACAGAATTCAGCCAGTTGAATATATCAGATAAATTCAGGAAGCAAAACATTACCTGCTTCTCCTTAGGGATTTTAATTTGAGCAGAGCAGGCTTATGTGTGTTTTGCACAGTTTCTGAGTTGTGTCATGGCAGCTTGTGTATGTGCTTTACAACAGAGTGAGCTGATACAGCCACTGTGAGTAGTTTAAATGACATTCAATACATGTAGTAAGATAACTGAAGAAGCTGCAGGATGTTGATGGGAGCCCAAAGCACCACTTGCTGTGACTTCTCCTTGCCTTACTTCTTAAGGTCAAAGTGACAGAGGAATCTTCAATCTCTACATATTGGACTAAACCCTCACAAACTAGGGTTGATAGTAAGGCTTTGTCCTCTCTCATGTAGCATCTCAAATACCATATAGAATTATAGTATGGCTTGCTTCTCTTATTTGTATTTGCTATCAGGTAATCAGGAATGCTAGCAGGGTTTTTCTCTGTCTTGAGATCCCTAGATGACACAACAGACTTCAGTGGAGCCAGAATGCCACTGCCTAATCCTAGTTTAACAATCCCGAGTGCACAACTGAAACTCAGGCATGTGATGTGTGCTCTTGTGAGCATGGAGCATTCTGTTCTGTGGTGTCTAGCTGATAGAAGGCAACACACTGTGGTACATCTCCTTTGCCCACATCCCCAGGCTTTCTGATACTACTTGATCATTCCTTTCCCTCCTGGAACTTTCACTCAAGATATTTGCATTTTCAAATCACTTGACTCGCCTGTGGCAGTGGGAGTTCTTGTAAGTAATGCTGTAGTCTGTCTTCGATGCAAGCTTTTGCAATCCCTTTGTTCTGCAAATACCAGCATGTAAGTATTTTTACCATATAAGTATATTACCATCAAGTAAACCAATTGGCTTCAGTAGGATTAGCGTTAAGAGTTAAGTGCTACTTCAGATGAATAACCACTGATCTCCAAAAGACAGATTCTGCAATCCAATACAAATTTTTGGTGGAAAAGGGGTAGCAGCAGGAGTCAGGAGATAATCACTCAAGGAGACAATCTCATAAGAACTGGGAAGTATTGACCTGTTTGAAAGGAAGATACAGGAATGCAGTGCAATGAAAGCTTTGCTTTCTAAATGATGTTGGGCTATTTTTCTAAGCTATGCAGCACATTTCCAGTAAAATCAAGCTAAAATTTGCAGATTTTATGCTGGTAAAGAAAGTAAAAGATTTATTTTTTTTTTTTTTTTGTTTCAGACTCAGATAAGCAATTGTAATACCTGACTACAGCAATTTTTAATATGTTTCTCTTTATATCCTGATAATATTTTTCTTCATTCTAGATTGTTACTCTCATGCTACTCTGGAGAGTGTTATAAGTGACTGAGTTACTGGGGGGAAAAAAGGCAACATTTCTCAAGATCTAGGATATGAGCTTGAATTCTGAATTGCAGCGAGAGTAGGTTTGCATCAGTTCACTTGTATGTAATCTGTAAGCTATCAAAACATGAATGCTATTGATTCCTTCACTGCTATCATTCAGATTTATTGGATCTATCTGGCCTTTTTTTTGTGGGGGGCGAGGAGGGGGAGGGCGTTCCTTTTTATGTGCCATGTTCTCTGTACCAGTGACCCAGGATCACTAGCTGAAGAGGATGGTAGTCATCTGCATGTTATGTTATGTTTTCAACTGTCTATGTTCTTTGAACCATGGTTTCAGTGTCAGTAGCATTACTCCAGCCCTTCATCTGTCAGCATTTGATGACCAGAATACTAATATTTCAGGGTCTTAGAAACAGAATCTCCCTTTACTTTGTCAGAGTATGAATACACCTTTTGACGTATGGCTTGCTGTCTTGGGCCAGCAGAACCTCCGAATATCTTAAATCTGATTGCTTCTTGTCTGCTGCTTTTCGTTTCTAAACTATGGATATCTGATGGGGCTGTCCCATGTTTTTGAGGCATGCTGGAACACAAGAAGATCAAATTGTTTCTTCGCTGATCACATGTGGGAAGTAAAATCTAACAGCATCTTGCTGAAGCACACTGCATCATGTCAAAAAGTAGAGAATCTTTTTTATAGCTTGAGGGTTTTTTTCCATCCTTCAATGTAAAAGGTGCCATAGAAACATCATGTTACACTGAATACAGACAGAGAATTTGGCTAATATGATGTGATTATAGTCAGAATTAGCACACCAAAAATTCTATGTCCCAGTGGGAAAGGCTATTAGTATAATAACAGCTGGGAGGTCCATGAGGAGCAGAGTAGAACTGGAATTTCTTGCTTGCATTTATAGCATCTCTAGGAGAGGAAGCTGCTGTGCATGACAGGAGAACATGTAAGAAGAGATGGGCTGATAACAGTGATTCCTGAGCTACTGAAAGGAGCCCTGCAGGAACAACTCTTTCTACCCACTGTTGCTTGCCAGTCCAGGCAAGTGATCCCAGGTAGTAGGAGATTGCAAAGCATGTGGGGTGAGTTTGAGATATTAACACTTTGAGTCCAAAGATTAAGGGGATGGCTCATTTTGAACACCTCATCTGGAAGAAGTACAGTGATGTACAGTGTGGGGAATGCAAAGGAGAGACAAGACAAGCAGCTTGCATTGATAGTAGTGGCTCTGTGCTTTTGACATCTGACATCCTGGCACAGTATATCCTCAAATCTGACAGCTTTTCCTGTTTGGGTATGGACTGCTCTTTGATCCTATCAAGTTTATCTTGATTTTCAGGAAATACTCCTGTAAGTGGCCAGCAATATATCTCATTGCCAGCAAGTCAGCAGTGTGCAAGTGTCATCAGCTATATATCCAGGAATGTTAGATGGAAAAGCGACAAAACCCCATGAGATATTTAAAAGCAAATGCATTTTCTCTGGACTTCGTGGCTTGTACTCAGTGGCAGGCTTTATTACACAAACCCAGATATGGATTTTGAGCAGGGTTTTAGCCTCTTCTAGGTTTTCCCTGTATGTACCAGCAGAGCTAATAAAATAACAGAAAAGTACATTCAGTGGGCAAGTGTTGACACGGGAGTCACGGACAACGCTGAGACGATCAATGCGATCATGTGAATGCCAATTTATTAGATGAAGTGTCAGCCTTATATAGAGATTCTTAGCACAGCTACATGGATTTGGCAGTTGTTGGTTGGGCACCTTAACAATGCTAGGATTGGATAACACTGTCCCGGGAGCTCGATCTTCAGAATTTCCCAGCTCCTTTTCTCTTGTGCTCATTTCTGAGATATTACAGCTGGAGTTTATTTACTCCCTCATCCATAGCCTTCAGTTTATCTCGACTCAGTTTCTGTTCTCAGGCAGGCTGCCTTACACCAAGGCCTCTGGATTGCTCACAAAATGTCCGCTGTTACACAGCCTATCCACAGGGAAGGTTTGGAAAACCCAGAGTAATCTCATTGAGATGAGTGATGGGTTTAGACCTTATTTTCAAACTATGGAGTTCAAAATTCTGTCTCCTTCTCACAGGATTTCAGGATCAAATATATCCATGGCATAAAGAGATGTAAAGCTGCCACAAGAAAGTGCAGTTGTAGGAGCTCACCAATGATAATTTTTTTGTTGATAGCATCTTTCAGTATTACAATTAGCAGTCTTTAAAGAGATTGAAGCCTTCTTTGATTGGTGCTTCAATGCAAATGCTTTGATTTTCTTCTCGTTTGACTAATGGTATCTGTCCTGGAGCATCAAAGTGCATTAAGTAATATGTCATGTACATTTTAGCCTTTCCTTGTGTTGTTCTGAGATTCATATGCAGTACAGTTGTTTCTCTATGCTTAATTTTATAGAATCCCAGAATGGTTTGCATTGGAAGGGACCTTAAAGCTCATCCAGTTCCAACCCCCTGCCACAGGCAGGGACACCTTCCACTAGACCAGGTTGCTCCAAACCCCATCCATCCTGGCCTTGAACACTGCCAGGGATGGGGCAGCCACAGCTTCTCTGGGCAGCCTGGGCTAGGGCCTCACCACCCTCACAGGGAAGAACTTCTGCCTAAGGTCTCATCTCAATCTCCCCTCTGTCAGGTTAAAGCCATTCCCCCTTGTACTGTCGCTACAGTCCCTAGTGGAGAGTGCTTCGCTGTCATTCTTGAAAGCACCCTTCGGATACTGGAAGGCTGCTCTGAGGTCTCCACGCAGCCTTCTCTTCTCCAGGCTGAGAACAGTTTCTAAATGCCTGCACTTCTGTGGTTTCGGGTAGAGACATCACACTGGATGACAGTCATTTTTACTTCAGATGAAACATGATGGCATGTGTGAATCCTAATGACCTCATTCCACAGACCAAGGCTTAATCTTCAAGAGTTCTTAGATGCCCAGCTCTGTTAGGAGGTAATTATCAATGGGACATGAGGTACCAAAGATGGACTTCACAGCTCCTGTAGCTATGGCTTATAGGTTTCCTGTGTGGATGACGTGTGTTCATGTGGTACAAAAATTAGTGGTACATAGAACCAAATGAAGGAAATTAAAATCTCAACCAGGTGAGACATGCTGGTGTGTCCCAGCAGAGACAGTTGGGCCATTGTCAGAACAGCTGGTGGGTTGGGATGTGCACTTGGTGCACACAGAAGTTTGGTGCCCATTTTCCACAAAGAGTAGAAACACAGAGATAGTTAGCAGATCTGCATGATGTGAAGTGTGAAGTATAAAGTGAGTCAAACCATGAAGATAAAGGTCTCATGCAATTGCTTAAAATGGCAGCATGTTTTTTATAACATCCTTGGCATTCAAGCATACTTTAAGAATTATTTTATTACAGAGCACTTTATGGGCCTGGCTGGGATGGCGTTAACTTTCCTCATAGCATCTTGTATGATGCTCTGATTTGCATTTGTGGCTAAACCAGTGTTGGTAGTGCACCAGTGTTTTGGCTGTTGCCGAATAGTACTTGCATAGTGGCAAAGCTCGTTCTGCTCCCTCCTCCAGGAAGTAGGCAGGGTGTGGGCAAGAGTTAGGGAAGGGGTATGACTGGAGCAACTGACCAAAGAGATGTTCCATACCATATGATATTGTGCTCAGCAATATAAAGGTCAGGGAAAGAACTGGAAGGGTGTTTGTCTTCTCAAGCAATGGTTACAAGTGCTGAGACCCTACTTCCCAGGCAGTGACTGGACATCTGCCTGCCAATGGGAAGTAGTACATTAATTTCTCTTTTTGCTTTTCCTTTCCCTGTTAAACTTGAGCCATGAGTCATTTTACTTTCCTTCTATTTTGTCCCTATTCTTCAGAAGAGAGGGATGATCAGGAGGCTGGATGGGTGTTTGGCTGCTGGTTGAAGTCAACCCACCACAAGCACTAGAAAATAGACACTCAGCTCCTGCTCCTAATAAATATTGCTCATTTTGTTTCCCCGCATGGGCTTACATTTTAATTCCAGATATTTCTCTACTTTTCTTTCTCCCTTGCATTCAGTTTCCTTTCATGTAATTAGTTGAGGAGGTAATGTCTTCGTCACAGTTCTCTCTGACTGCACACACCAGAACAGTTAGCTGCTTCTGCAGAGCTGATTAGGAATGACACCTTAAAAATATTGCATCTAAATTAGCATTTAATCCAACTCTTTGCCAAATAGACACTGAGGGAAACAAAATGCCTTCAAGACATGATGTATTTATAAAGAACATTAGTAATGCAGTGAGGTAGATCAGCTTCATATGTTCATTTGAAGATAAGAGTCTAAATTTAGATTTATTCCCCAATAGGTAGGGTTTTGTGGCCTCAGTTTCAATAGCAGCTTCAATCAAAAACTGCAGCAGGAATTAGTGCAATGAAAAGGCTTTGATTTGGAGCCTGGGCCTGAGTGATGTAGTGGAAGCTCGACCTCCAGCCTTTAGTGGAAATGCATGGCGGAAATTCCTTGCATGCCTGACTTTGGTCTCTGTCTAGCCCTTCCGTGAGCTCTCTATTTCACTTAAATCTAATAAATTTCACTAAATTCTAAACTAATGAGCATATTACTCATAAGGCTAAGCGGTATAATCTAATAACCTACCATTTGTGTCTTTTGTAGGTTCATGGTGCTGAAAGCATAGGCTTGGTGGTGCAGCCTCTTAACTTGTTTTCAGTGTCATATTCCCTGCTGTGGTCTTTAGAATCCAGGCTGTAACTCCAGGTGAGAGATTTGTTTTGGGCTAGAATTATTACCCTCATTTACCATCAGCCCAGCAATACAATGGCCACATGTCCTAGAATCTTTGTGTTTGTCACTGCCAGAGATCTTTAACTCCAAATTATAAAGCATTTAAAAGTATATGGGGCAGACTTGCAAGCTACTCTGGTGTGGCTTGTGAGAGAGTCTTATGCAGCAGGCAAAGCACAAGGCACCAGTTCTTGAAGGCATTCTGTCTTTCTGTATTAAGTGTAATAATTTCTGCCATTTGTATATGTGTGTAGCTTCCATCAGGGAACATGTTAATGAGTTTGCATACTAACCAGATATTAAATCCTGATTCCCCTTTAGTAATGTATAATGTCAACAGAAGCCTTTGGTTGAATGCAGCTTCTTCTTACTTAGATCCTTTGGCAAGGGATTATTAAGCCATTTATCTTGAATTCTAATGTACTATGAACTGCTCACTGGTTTATGCCTAAGTTTATGATCATAGCTGTCTTCCTAGAACCTCTAAAGAGCCATACTCATAAGTGAATGTATTTCTGGAAACCTAAATTGTGGTATTCTTTTTTGTATTACTTTCCTTAATATGTGTGTGTGTGTAAATACTCTGAAAGCCTCGTTCCATCACCCAGGGGTATCCTGCAACATAACAATTCAGCAGGCACAGCCACTTCCGTGATAGTGACATCTGGCCTTTAAAATAATGGATTTGGGCACCAGCACCGGGAACCAGCTGGTTATCATGGAAAAGGCTGGTCCTTATGTAGCAGAATTGCTGAGTGAGCTTGATCTGGGGACCTGCCAGCTTTCAAATGCATGTTAAAACTGTAACCTTAGGCTATGATACTAAAGTGTAATTACTAATGATTCTGTAGGTTTAAAAATCAATCATACGAAATTCAGGGCAAGCCAGTGCATTTGCTATAAGAGCATGTAGTTGCCTGAATGGCAGACATTTGCCTGGACACAGCTAAGGATTCTTTTGAAAATATGCTTATAGGAGGCAAAAAGGTTTTTACCGTTGAATTGGCCTATTTCACAGTTTGTGGTGTGTATTGCAATGGCTCCCTCTGCTGAAACAACTCCGAAATCACTGCAAACTTCAGGAAGTTGCGGCAAATGAGATTTTTTCTCTTAACGTCTATGCTATTAATTCCCTCTGTGTTTCTGTATCTAGGGTGGGCTACTTAAGAGTAGACTAAGAACATCTTCTGCATCCAGCTCTGGGAGCAACAACACAACAAGGACGTGGAGCTGTTGAAGTGAGTGAAAAGGAGGCCACAGATGCTGCGAGGGCTGGAGCAGCTCTGCTCTGGAGCCAGGCTGAGAGAGCTGGGCTGGTTCAGCCTGGAGAAGAGAAAGCTCCTTAAGGGGAGACCTTAGAGCAGCTCCAGTGCCTAAAGGGGCTGCAGGAAACCTGGAGAGGGGAATTGGACAAGGGTCTGTAGGGACAGGACAAGGGGGAATGGCTTTAACCTGACAGAGGGGAGATCGAGATGAGCTCTTGGGCAGAAGTTCTTCCCTGTGAGGGTGCTGAGGCCCTGGCACAGGCTGCCCAGAGAAGCTGTGGCTGCCCCACCCTTGGCAATGTTCAAGGCCAGGTTGGATGGGGCTTGGAGTAACCTGGTCTAGTGGAAGGTGTCCCTGCCTGTGGCAGGGGTTGGAACTGGATGAGCTTTAAGGCTCCTTCCAACCCAATCCAGTCTGGTATTCTACGATCTTGCAGTTTCTTTGTGTCTGTGTGCCCACCCAACAGAGGGATGAGATTGACATGACTGGCATTCAGTCAAGTGGAGTAATAAATGATAGTGAATGAAGTAATTTTCTGAGTGTCCCAGCTATATGGGCTGTTGTGTAGGGCTTTCTGTGTGCAACAAAGGTTTAAATTGTGAAGTTGATAACTGGGAAGAGAGAAATGTATTAGAGTGAAGGGGTTTCTTTCTGCTGTGTTCTATGGTTTTTAACTATCTATACTGGCTTGTAGTGAAAAATACAAACAGATCCTGCCACAGTTACTTCCTATTCTAAATCCAGTGGCAGATGACAGCTCTTTTGTCATGCTCTTCTATGCGTTCATTTGTTGCCAGATTTGTTGGTGTTACTGAAATGCTAGCTTACAGTATGTCCCAGTTGCCCTTTCCAGTACAGAGTATATATCACATTAAGGTCCCTGTATCTCCTGGCTGAACAAATTCAGACTGGGATGAGGTTGCCTGCTCCCATCTTTTCAGTTCTAGGAGGACCCACCATGGCAGACACTATATCTATGTTGACATGCAACTTGACTGAGTTTAGTTCCAGGTATGTATAAAAATAAAATACAATCATACAAGCACAGAAAGCACAGTTGTGTGTCATTGCATCTCATTTTAAACAAGAGAATAATTGGTAGATGGCTATTTTGGGTGTTTCTATCAGGCTGTATATACAGAGATATCTGCTATCTGATTAGCAAACAGAAAGGAGTTTCTTATACTGTCCACACATAGGAAGCTGTGGTAACTTTGTATGTTAGGTCCTGCTTCATTTTAATGTTTTTTTTCTCCTTACTCTTACTCAGAAGGCTGCTGACCCCATGTGTATGTCATCATTACCCTGAAACTGCTTTCCTACTATCATGTGGATCTTTGGCATAGGATGGGAAGCGCCAAGTCTTGCAGAGGAACTGTCAGGAGACAAAGTCAATCCATACCTCCCCTGTCAGTGTGACTGGCAGCAGGCATTGAAAATTATGATCTTTTTATGTGTGACCTGAGCACAGAACTGGTATTTCTGCACCTTATGGTTCTCTGAATCTCTCCCAGTTCTGCCAAGGATGTACTTTGTGACTTTGAGAACATCACTTCTCACTTTTTCAGTTTCTGTATCAGTAAAGAGTCTTTGGGCCATGTAGACATCTCTTGCTCACCAAGACTGGAAGGATTAATTACTTGCACATTTGAAGGCATAAATTGCTGTGCAGGGCCAGACACTGCCTTAATGCATCAAAGAGAGGGTTTACAATTGACTCTGATGGGAAGAGGACTTTGGTCCAAATGCCTACAAATGGACAAACCCTACAGTGATGGGGCAAGTTAATGCATACATTCCTTCCCCTCTCTCATCCAAACCTCTCTGTTTGCTTTTCTTCTTAACTTACTAATATTCCTCCTCAGTGTTCAGGCTCAATTTTTTACCTGAGCATTGTTTGCTCCCACCATTCTTTCTGGCAGAGCTTGAAAAAGGCACTTTGATTCATTCTGTGCTCTGGACTTAGAACTGGTGGGACTCATCCAATCTGGTAAGTCAGAGTAGTTTCCTCTGCATCTCTTCCTTGTGGACTGAGAGGAGCAGAGCTTCCATGGAAGACAGACATAGGATCATATAAGTAAACATTAGGTGAAGTATATGCACTATGTGCCTGTTTCAAGCTGGATAACTAATTCAGTGTAAAAATATTCCCATTTTGCTTTTTAACCTCTCTTCTCAGAACATACGATTATCTTTCAGTGTAGTACATGATCTTGCAAGAAAATCCTGCTTTCTGGTTACCCTACCAGTATGGTAGGCATATCATTGCAAAGTGAAGTTTTTCATAACAGGATCTCCTTTTAAATTAGCTCTAGAATGACAATGTTGGATCCAGGCTTCCCACGTTGTCCGCGTGTGACCCTGAAGAAGTCATTTATGCCAGAAGCCAAAAAAGTACCCAAGTGCCTAACTCACAGATGAAATCTCAGATACAAGAGACAGTGATGCTGAGGAGTGGCTCATAGTCAAACACCAAAACACAGTGAAACACAATTAGGAATCTGTGTCCTGCTTTACAGCACGGGACATCAGCATGTCCCAGCTCCCAGGGGGGTTAAGCACAGAGACTCTGTGTGCACAGTCTGGCGTGCTGGAAGGGCCCATAGAATCCCAGAAGACAGTGGGAAAAGATCCCTGACCCAGTTTGCTGCCCAGGGATCAAAGCAAAAGCAGCAGGGGATAAAATATTCATGCTGATACCATCACCTTGACTTTATGAGAAGTTGACTGGTACAGGATCAGCCATTCTTGGTTAGGGAATGTTGTTTGTAGCCTTTGATTCACCTGATCATGATCCCTTTTATGCTTTTTGTTTGCAGCAGAAGATTCCAGCCATTGCTCCAGAAGAATAGAAGAGGACAATCAGAGCAGATCATGTAGGCAGTGAACCTGAAATTAAAGGTAACTGGCTACTTGTTCTTCTACAGCAGTTACCTCTTCTCTGTCAGTAGAGTAGGATTCTAGAACAAACCCTCCATCAAGTTGCTGAGATAAACTTGCAAGTGGGTAGATTCTGCATCCATCAAAGGAGTAACTATTGCTTTCAAAATATCTTAGATGTGACATTATTCCTTCAAAGTCAAACCCTTGTTGGAAATTACTATTTTAACAGTGACCTAAGATTGCCATAGGTTACTGTCAAGCTTGATGTTGTATATTTGACAGAACTTCAGGTACAAGAAGTGCTGCGGTTTCCTTCTGTCTGGTCTGTCCTGTGTGTCTGTGTCTTTCACTAGGCAATGGAGGCATAGAATAAACATTTCAAATGGAACGCATCTTTATAAAATCAGCAGTGTTTTGGGATAGTGAGTAGTTCAGGGCACATGAAGCTCCTGGAAATGTGCTCAAACACATTTTTATATAATCCCTTTTTAGAATAGCAGAATCATGGAATAATTTAATTTTGAGATCATTTGAGTGCAATTTTTTTGGTGGCTGAGAAAATTAATTTGTAACTTTAAAAAAATCCCTTCACTTGGACTCCTTGGGTGCTGTGGACTTTTTTGTGTTCTGAAAGTCAGGGTATTAGTTTATTTCCCTAAACCTAACATTAAGCCTAACATTAATTCTGTCAGTTTATTAAAAAGACCCAAACTCTTGATCATCAGTTTCATGTGTGATGCATGTCTCAGTCCAGCCAGTCTGGTATTTAGAGGACCAGTAATAGTGCCTGCACATTGCAGAGCTCTGTGAGAGTGCTCTGTGATCTACCACCACAGTGGTAAGACCCTGCTAATGTATTTACCTAAGAAACTCTTTTTGATGGGTTCTCTCGTTTATGAGATTTGAGCTGTGTGTCTGCTATATTCCACTGAACAAACACCCTATCAGCTTTTTAGTATGAAACTTTGGGGTGCTGTACCTTCACATATTGCAAAAGATTTTGTACTAAACATGACAAGGCAGCAGGAAGGCAGTCTAGTTTACAGATGCAGCAAACTTTATCTGCCATGAAGTTCAATTTTGGCTTATGAGGCTCTCTCAGCTTTGTCCTTGGATGAAGATTATGAATTTGATGAGTGGCACCTAGAAGATGCAAAAATAGAGAACAGACTCTTCACTGCTCCACCCTTTAATATCAGGAACATTCTCACTGATTTCAGCAAGCCAGCAATCACCCTATGTCAATACAGTGTAGATACTATTTTCTCTACCCATGTCATTCAGTGTCAGTCAATGTTTTGGTTATTCACTTTGCATCATCTGCATTTCATTCTGTTTGCTACCACATTATTAGTTCTGAAGGGAAGCTTAAAGTCCTTGCTTTAATTTTTATGCAAGGTTAACTTCTGTTAGGGATTTGCTGCTGGTCATGGTTCTGTGAAGTCACAAGAGGATGTACATGCCTCAGGGCTGGGAACGGTCTTCATAAAGCCTGAGCCTCTGCTTAAGATTGGTTTATCTATGTGGATTTGAACAACACAAGGACCCCCATCTATTTCCCAACTGCAACTTCGTCAAGGTATGCATTAATACAGCACCCAGAAGTCCACAGAGCAAGCCTGGCTCTGAATTCCAGAGCAGACTGATTTTTTACTAGACATTACATAAGAAAATGATGTGGTATTTCCTTTCTTTCCTCCCAGACTTGTAGTACAAGTCTGGGAGCCCCTGCACTTCGCTATACCTGAATTTCCCAAGAAATTCACACTGCAGGCACAGTGATATCATTACACCAAATTAAGTTCCCTGGTCTAGCAGCTAATCCCAGATCCACTGGCCATTGTCAGTGCGGGCACTGTACATGGTGAGTGCTCTGAAACACTGACAGTGAGAAGAGTCCTTTCACTGAGATACTGACATCTTGTGTTAGAGGAGTAATGTGCTGGGATGCGTGCCAGCCTCCCAGACCTTCTAAGGGTGGCTGAAGCATAAGCAAATTCATTGTCAGTTAATTACACTTGAAGACACTGTGGCCTTTGTGATATCTAAACACAAAATAGGTGGAGTGAAGGAGTGGATGTGATATATAATGATATATATAATGCTTTATCAGGACATGGTAACTTTAGTGTGAGGGACTCAATGAAGGCATTTGAAGTCTCTGCTGGTGTTCTTTGGAGATATTTCTCTTTCATCTAATGCTAGTGCTATTTCAACAGGCTTTGTTTTGTTTTTTTTTTTGTTTAATGTTAAAATCCAGGGATTCAGTTGTCACATAGAACAACTGCTGGGATGCAGTTCTCAGCATCTAACAGCATAGGAAATTAATGGCTGATTTCACCACTTTATTCCTTAATCACCTCTGTGAGTACCTTAATGCTTATGTACCACAGAATGGCTCATTTTATCATGCCTAGCTTTGAGGGAGTATAGGACAGTATTCAGACTGCACGTGGGGCTTCCAAACACTGATTTCTTATGTGGCAGCTTCCCATAAGCCTCCATCACCTGCTGTCCCCATTGCAAGGTGAAACGCTACTCACTGCGAGGACTCATTTATAGGTGACTGGATAGATCCTGACACATTTGTCCTTACTCTTAAGGTAAGCTCCCAGTGTTTACACCCAGATGTGAAGATGACTGGCACTAAAGGTTTGCCTTGGAGGGCTGTAGACCTTCAATGAACAAGTCTTGTTAATCTTGGAGAAGCAGCTGCCACCTTTGGCTTGTATATTTTTACCCTGCCACCTTGTACACCACTTTCAAGATGTGAGAATTATTTGCATTTGTGTGCCCTGATGTGCAGATGGAATTCAAAGGAGCTAAGATTCTCATTATACACGTTTTCACAACAGGGTTTCATCTGATTTCCTTTGCTGCTGCCTGCCTTTCAAGCTGGGCATGTACAGTGAATCATAATGTCAACAAAACACAGATCTTTCATTGCATAAAGGTTGAGCCTCATGCTGCTGCATTCATTGACGGGTATTCTGAGACAGTGATGACATCAGGCAGAAGAAGTGAGAGAACCTTGTCTCACATCAGTGTTTGTCTTCCAGTATCCACCCAAGTGCATGTTTACTTTAACAGTGCAAAGTGCATCTAGATGTTGCCTGCTGGCATTAAGTTGGTTTTCTTGCCTGAACATAATGCTTCAGCATGGTCCAGAATAGATTCTGATAGGAAAGATATGGAATGCTCTTCTTTCTGAGGGTTTTGAGCAGTAGCTTTTACCATTTGTTGCTTTCTTGAGCTATTAGTTCTACAGTGATGGTATGGCAGATATGTTCTGTCTGCAGTTTACCTAGCTCTTTCTTTAGCAATGCCTCAGTTTCTTCCTTTACTCTGCATGAAGCATTCAGTGGAGAATCCTGCCTAGCCCTGCAAAGGGCAGCACCCCTCTCAATGTTGCAGTTTGATTTTGGTGGCGTTTTCCCCTTGTCTGAAGGATTTTCCTGCTCCCATGTTTCTGCTGAAAAACTAAATGGTGCTGATCATTCTTCTGGTCATAGCAATTCTTCAGTATCTCTCCTTTGCCTCCTTACAGTTTCATAACATTTAACCTTTCAATTACATCTTTCATGTCTTTCGTTTGTGCCAAGATATCATAGGATCTAACAGTAGCTGCTAAAGTCATTTTCCAAACTGGTAGCTGGTCATGGCATTAGCCTCTAGTGCCTTAGAAAATGGAATCAGGAAATCTAGGAACAGTTTGGGTTGGAAGGGACCTTCTAAGCTCATCTAGTTCAACCCTTTTCAATGAGCAGGGACACCTTCAACTAGATCAGGTTGCCTGTAACCACATCCAGCCTGGCCTCAAATGTCTCCAGGTATTGTGCATTCATCACCTCTCTGGGCAGCCTGGGCCAGTGCTTTACCACCTCAGTGTAAAGAATTTCTTCCTCACATCCATCCTGGATCTCCCTCTTTTAGTTTAAAACCATCACCCCTTGTCCTGTCACAACAGGCCTGCTAAAAGTCTCTCCCCATCTTTCTTATAGGTCCCTTTTAAGAACTGAAAGGCTGCAATAAGGTCTTCCTGGAGCCTTCTCTTCTCCAGACTGAACAAGCCCAGCTCTCTCAATCTCTCTCCAGAAGAGAGGTGATCCAGCCCTCTGAACATTTTTGTGGCCCTCCTCTGCACCCTCTCCAACAGATCCATATTTACCACTTTCTCAGGGGAGTAACATGTGCCTTGTGTTAGAAAGATATTTGGTTTTGGTTGTGTTACTTTTTCACTTTCCCAGTGCCAAGTTCTTTCCCTGTTTAACCCAGGAGCAGAAAATTGCAAACCCTTTCAGGGTATTCGTAGGAGATTGCGAGCATACCAACACTGTGAGGTGCAGACAGCTACCTGCCAGCCCCAGCCATGCCCAAAGCCTGCCAGACATGCCTCAATTCCTGTTAATCCTGCATTACACAGCGCTGAACTCAAGCCAGTGTCACCTTTTGGCTCAGACTGGCTCTAACTTCAAAGTTTGCCTGCTTTGGGTATGATACCGAGGCCAGTGACCTCCAAATTATTCCATGATTCATTGCCACGCTTACATGTCTGCATAACTCCCAGACAGAAGGTGTCTTCTGTGCATGCCCAGGTCATTATATGAGCATGGGCAGTCTCTCAATAGAGGGTTCAAAATACCACTTGAGCAAATCCTGTCAGATGCAGAGATGTGTCAGGGGAATGACTCTGTATTCCCTGGAAGCTTGAGTTTAAAGCCCAGGGGCCCAATGCCTCCATTTGCTTTTCCTGTTCCTGTTCCATTTATAAAATGGGGTTTATACTGTTTCTTGTGTTCCTCTGCTTTTGTCACCACTACTAGTATACAAATAGTATCTTTAGTCTTGTGTAACAGTGTTCATTCTAGGAGAGTATTACTAGTATAGTTAATGATAATTGAAGTGTTACCACTTTTAATGTGGGCAAGGTTTGTGTTCATAACACTCCCTGGAGGTAATGCTGTGATTAGTGCACTAGCATTTATGTACTAGAGAGCCTGGGTAGACGTCTTTGCCATTATCCAGTTCACTTATTGATGGTTTTTCTACTTGAAATAAAAAACTGCATACACATTTGCCAACACCTCAGAACATCCCCTCTCCTTCATGCCTGGAGAAGGTGCCAGAGACCAAAGCTATCATAATTAGCCCTGTTCCCTTAAGGGCTCTTCATTTCTCATGCTCTTAATCCCAAATTTATCTCATTACGTACCACAGACCCATGTAGCTTTGTAATCTACTCATATGACCTCACTGTCTATTGGTCTGTGAATGTATTTATATCTGAACCATTTTTATTTGTCATCTTTCATACTAATGTCATATTTAAAAGATTCTTATTGTGCTTGGCCTGCAAATGGATACTTTAAATCAAGCCAAGGTAAATCTCTCTATAGCAGCCATTTCTCTGGAAAGGGCACATTTATACCAGATTATATTCAAGCTATGCAGAAGGAGTGGAACTGAACCAAAAGGGAAATATTATTTCTTACCTGCTTCTCCTGTAAATGGCAAATCATTTCATCTGACTCATTTATTTTTAAGTGGTACTTTCACTCCAGAATTGCTGCAATTTGAAGTCTGGCGATTTTACCTGGACTAGTGTCTTTCACATCTTTCCAGAGGCTTTCAGAAAACAAAATCATACACCTTGTGTATCTTGCATTGAGGGTTGTCATTTACACTGCTGGGGAGAAGGCAGTAAACATCACTGACAGAGTGAAAGTGGCTTCATACCTGTTGTGGGATAAATGACTGCAACTCACATTAAGAGTAAGCATAAAATTCTGCTTTCAGTACTGTTACCTCAGAAACAGACACTTGATTTATGCAAGTTAAGGTCTGGACATGATCCAAAAATACCAACTTCTTACCTATTTTAGCTGAGTGTGTACTGCTGCATCTAATACTATTTTAGCCTCTTATTTCCTGTTTCCATTAACATCCCCATACAAGGAGGTGTATCTGTGAGAAAAGTTGCCAGAAGACTCTAAATGACGTTACAGTTTACCCTTTTCTGGATTTCCTATAATGGGAGCTCCCTTTTCAGTGCAATTGGCTAAGAAAAACCAGATATCTTGGTACCACTAACAGATGACAGGGAGCCAGCAGCTAAACGAGTGTATGTCCAACTGTTGCTTCCTTGACTAGAGCTGAGGTCATTCAGAAGCCTTCATGCTGGGAGGAAAACCACTTCTGATAGAGTTTCAAAAACAGGGGACAACACTTCCTCCAAAATCTGTTTTTGTTGCCCTTGTTGTCTGTGTGATCTTGAAAGGTTTATTTAATTCTCAAATTAATGGTTGCATCTTTTTTAGAGGTAGATGAATTCATTTTACCTTCATACTTTAGCCAGTAAAACCCCATTAATACATGTTAATACCATTTGCACATGTATATATAGACATACGTATATGTATATATATATAAGCTTATGTATATATATTATGTATTTACACATTCTTTATATAAGTATTTACCATATATATTACTAATTATTCTACTGAAAAAAAAAATTACATTTGAATGTTAAATGCTGATGCCACAGAAGTTACAACATGGTTTCCAGAGAGAACAGGAACATGTATTGACCTAAAAGGGAAGCAGGATCTGCAACATATTGAGGGGCTGCAGTTTGACTATATATATATATAAAAATATATTTATGGAAGACATGATATTTATAAAAATAATTTTGATCCCTCAAGGAGTTCCATGTTAGTCAAGAACACAACCCATTGCATTCAAACATCATTAAAAATTAGTAAAACACATTTGAACTTGTTAATGTTGATATTGCAGTATTACTTTATGTGAAAAATAAAACCCAACTGCACATCCAGCAGGTCATAGGTAAGGGCAGGATGTGGGTCAGATCCTGATGGTGGTGGCAGTGGCATGGAGAAAATGCAGGATAGAATCATAGAATCATAGAATAGTTAGGGTTGGAAAGGACCTTAAGATCATCTAGTTCCAACCCCCCTGCCATAAGCAGGGACACCCCACACTAAACCATGCCACCCAAGGCTTCATCCAATCTGACCTTGAACACTGCCAGGGATGGAGCACTCACAACCTCCCTGGGCAACCCATTCTAGCGTCTCACCGCCCTAACAGTAAAGAATTTCTTGTTATATCCAATCTAAACCTCTTCTGTTTAAGTTTGAACCTGTTACCCCTTTTCCTGTCACTACAGTCCCTAATGAAGAGTCCCTCCTCAGCATCCCTCCCCCTCCAGNAGTAAAGAATTTCTTGTTATATCCAATCTAAACCTCTTCTGTTTAAGTTTGAACCTGTTACCCCTTTTCCTGTCACTACAGTCCCTAATGAAGAGTCCCTCCTCAGCATCCCTATAGGCCCCCTCCAGATACTGGAAGGCTGCTATGAGGTCTCCACGCAGCCTTCTCTTCTCCAGGCTGAACAGCCCCAACTTTCTCAGCCTGCCTTCATATGGGAGATGCTCCAGTCCCCTGATCATCTTCATGGCCCTCCTCTGGACTTGTTCCAACAGCTCCATGTCCTTATTATGTTGAGGACACCAGAACTGCACACAATGCTTCAGGTGAGGTCTCATGAGAGCAGAGTAGAGGAGCAGGATCACCCCCTTTGACCTGCTGGTCACGCTGCTTTTGATGCAGCCCAGGATGCAGTTGGCTTTCTGGGCTGCAAGCGCACACTGAAGTTGGCTCATGTTCATTTTCTCATTGAACCACCATCCCCAAGTCCTTCTCTGCAGGGCTGCTCTGAATCTCTTCTTTGCCCAACCTGTATCTGTGCCTGGGATTGCTCTGACCCAGGTGTAGGACCTTGCACTTTCATGGTTAAACTTCATGA